>QEOY01001657.1:46454-88764 GCA_003123805.1 Juglans sigillata
CCTCATAGAGCGCCTCTCACCATTAGCAAAAATTAATAAATCATCTGCATAAAGTAAGTGCGACACCAAAGGAGCACCCATAAGATGAGAAAAACAACGTATCTGACCGTCAACAAATTCCTTTTTTAAAAGACGAGATAGGACCTCTTCCATAATAATGAATAAGTACGGTGAGAGGGGATCTCCTTGCCTTAAGCCTCGGACTAGCTGAAAGAATCCATTATAAGTCTCATTCATCATTATGGAGAACCAGGGAGATCTCACACAATTCATCACCAACTTGCAAACTGGAGGGGAAAAACCAAAACTGTGAAGGACACTCTCTAAAAACGACCAAATCTACTCGATCATAAGCCTTGGCCATATCAATCTTGAGCATAACATTCCCACCTGTTACTTTCTTATTCAAAGAGTGCATCATTTCTTGTACCAACGTAATATTTTCAAAAATACTCCTACCTGGGATAAAGGCCCCTTGTTCACTTGAAATCATGCGAGGAAGAAAATGAGTCAACCGTTTAACCAAGATCTTTGAGAAAATTTTATAAGCCACTGAGCAAAGGCTAATGGGTCTGAATTTATCAAAACTTCTTGGATCCTCTATCTTGGGAATCAACACAATATAAGAAGCAAAATAGAAACGAGGTAAAGGATTACCCAAGAAAAAATCTTCCGCTGCCTCGATTAAATCCTCTTTGATAAAATCCCAGCAATGAACATAAAATGCTGAGCCAAAACCGTCTGGCCCGGGTGTACTACTTTTTGGGATAGTTGCTAAGGCTTCCGCCACCTCCTCACAAGAAGGTGCCCGAACAAAATCTATATTGTCTTCCTGGGATATGACTGCATCAATCAATGAAGATAAATTTCCCTGCTCCACCACGTTCGGCACCCTCATGAATAATTTCTGGTGTCTCCAAGACACTACCATCTTCTTGTACCAGCTTGGATAGAAGCTTCTTCCTCTTTTGGTTAACACTAGCATGGAAAAAACTGGTATTTTGATCACCCTTCTTCAACCACTTTTTCTTGGCCAACTGTGACATATGAATTTCTTCTCTATTCTCCCAAATGTCCAACTCTGCTTTGGTAATGAGATATTCACTCTCTATCTCCTCATTATAACTGTTCTCCAACTGACTCTCAAGCATTTCTAGCCATTCCTTAAGCACTTTGATGGTCTAACTCACGTGCCCAAAAATATTCCTATTCCAAGTCTTCAACGCAAACTTCACTTTCCTGAGTTTTTCAGCCAATTTGAAGAACCCAGAAGATGGCACCGGTTCACGCCAAATCGCCTCAACAAAAGGCTTAAAACCTGCATGATTACACCACATGTTTTGAAAACGAAAAGGATAAGGGCCATAACTTACCTCCGAACATTTGAAACGTAGAAGCATCGGCGAGTGGTCCGAGTGTTTCCTTGTCAAATATTCTAAGAAAGCTGAAGTATAAGAGCACCCAAACGATGAATTTATGAGGGCACAATCCAAGCGAACCCAGCTACGTGTTCGACCATCATGACCATTGCACCATGACATTCTCCTACCTTCAACTGCAAGTTCTAGCAACCCACAGGAATCCAAACACTCATTGAAGTCAGCCATGGAATTTAAAGGCCGTGGATTCCCACCTACTCGCTCCAGATCCTCTCAAATGATGTTAAAATCCTCCACTACCATCCATGGACCCTCCATACAAATTGTCTTTAAGCTATCCCATAATCCCCTCCTCTCCACCGAATTACATTTTGCATAAACAAAAGTAACTAGAAAATATTCAACACCATTCTAGACCCAGCCGGTAATCATTTGATTAGACATACACAAAACATCAAACTCATACAACTCATTCCAAAAAACCCATATTTTACCACCCATCTCAACATTACTGCAATAATTCGAAAGTCCTAACAAATAGGCCAAACGACTCATTTTACTAACTTCTGAAAAGGTTCCGAGATCGCAACCATAGCCACCTTAAATTTCCTCACCAACCGACACAAATGTTTCCTAGACGTGCCTAACCCCCGCACGTTCCACACTAGCATATTGTCCATCACAAGTTTAGTTTAGTAGGACGGGATAAAACCCGTAAGGATTGACGTACCGCATGCTTTTTGCCTCTAACCTTCAAAGCGACCTGGAGATCAGTATATGAATCATAACACACCTCTTTCATTAACGGTGAGGATTTGTATCTTGTTTCTCTATCAGACAAGCTCTCCGTCGTGCCTTCATCTGGAAGGGATATCTCAGCAGTTGTTAAATTAGCTTGGCATTCTAATTCTAACAGTTCGAAAACTAGAGCCATATACCCCTGCTTACTATCCTTCTTCCCAGACATCTCTCCCAATGTATCCCAATCCACCACTTGCATTTCATCCTGGGTCAACACTACAGACCCTCCTCCATCTTGTATTACACTCAGACCCTTTGAAAAATTTGTTCCCACTGTCTTCAGAACCTCCTCTGCCATCACATCCTCACAAACCAGAGTGCCAACATCTTCAAGGCCAAAACAGTCTGGCAGAACTTTTACTGTCAAGTTCTCCGAATGAAGAGTCTCCATACGCTGTCCATCATTTGTCGTAATTTCGCCTTCCTCTAATTCAATAATGGTCAAATCATTAAGCACTTGTTTTCCTCCATCATTGTCCTTACAATCCGTTGAACTCTGAGGAATTTCCTTCGGAATCGAGATATCTGTTTGCACCTCATTCTCTTTTGTTACTTTCTTCCAATCCTGACGCGAAACTGCGATCCTCTCCCTAATCGAATTCTTCCTATACTCACCTATTCTGCATATTGTTGCCGTGTGCCCTTGCCTACAACACTATCGGGAAGCCTTGCATCAGGTCTTCCTTCAGATCCACTTCAACACACATGCGTGCACCCGTTGCTCTCGTTTGGTTCAAAGTTACATGGTCTGCGCCCAAATATTGACCAAACCATGTGGCTAAACTCTTCTGGCAATCCTGCCTATATAAATGCATGGGTAGCCCAGGCAAAAAAATCCACTGCAGTGCTAGTGAGGGTTCAATATAAAGATCAAAATCCTTTGTCCATTTGAATAGACGGAACACACAACCTTCCATCAATATGCCTTCTCTCGCCTAGGCATGCACAAAATCCCGTTCCGATTGCAACCATAGGAGCACATGATGTGCATCCATGAAACTAATCATAGGACTCTCCAATAACCCCCAGGAGTTAATTATATGACGCCGAATCTTCTCTATCGGAGGACGTATACAAGCAAACTTCAAAACCAGAGCAAAACGAAAATCATCGGCTGCTTTCGACGTCTCCAAATCAGTAAAAATGAAACCTGATTCTCCACTTATATCAACTGGATATCGCATCGGCATCTTGAAGGAAGACGAAACCTGCTTCACCATTGCTTGTGCGTACGTTGGTTTAACCTGAGCACCACCAGCNCGCTGCTTTCGACGTCTCCAAATCAGTAAAAATGAAACCTAATTCTCCACTTATATCAACTGGATATCGCATCGGCATCTTGAAGGAAGACGAAACCTGCTTCACCATTGCTTGTGCGTACGTTGGTTTAACCTGAGCACCACCAGCAGAGTCCCCCATAGATGTCGAATACACCAAGGGGGGTTGGAGCACCGCCATGGGCACGCCCTAGGACCAGAAACCAAAACAATTCCTAATAAGACAAGTCCAAGAATTGCGGAGCTTGAAAACCAAAAAGTGTGTATGAAAAAAACCTTAAATCTCGCAAACTAATCCTATAAATAGGGGTCATTGGTACACAAATGAATGCACTCAATTCCCTTTGTTCATCACCAACTTGTGAGACAAATACCCTCACGGGGGTGTCACCATATTGTCATAATTCCGCTTCCATTTGTTCCCTTACTGGGTGAGATTTTCATATGAGTATTTGCCTGGTTTTCGTTATGTTTGTGGGAGAATTGGCCACTCTCATCAAGACTGTGATCAAAGGGGATGCTACGACCAGCAACAGGGTCCTCTTCCTTGCGGCCAATGGTTGAGTGGCATTGGTCGTGGGGGAAAAACCATGGAGGGTTTCGGGCGTCAATCACCATCTACGGCGGAGGATTTGCGGGCATTTGAGCTCTGTAAATGACCATCTACAGCGGAGGATTTGCAGGCATCTGAGCTTCATAGATCACATAATGTTGATGAGGCAATTACGGAAATAGCGGTTACGGAACCTTTAGTCGATGATGCTTCAGTTAATTTCACAAAATCCATCAAGGTGAGTGATTTGGATGAGAGGAATATTCAGGATTATGTTGCGGAAATCCCAGAGAAACGGCTGGATATTAATGGTGATGAGGAAAGACGGCATCGAAGGGCTGTCCCTGAGAATGTGGTGGAACCATTGGATGGGGTGAGTGACGATCTTGTGGGCTGGGTTTTGGAGGACAATCATGTGGACTATGCTAGAAATGGGGAGGATGTGGGCCTTGTTATGAAAGTTCGGGCTTAGAAACGGATGGCTTAATAGGGGAGCTTGACCAATTAAAACAGTTGACCAAGGAAACCCATAGGTGGAAAAGGAAGACTAAGGTCATTGGTCTTTCAGAGAAGGGTAGCTCTGTCACGGGCGATATTTGTGTAGCAAAGAGGAAGGCCCCCCTTTCCTCATCGGAAGCTGGTTCTCTAGGGAGGAAAAGGCATAAGCATGCAATTCTCTCGCAGGATGGAGGTGAGCAGCTCCATGATGTCCAGATTGAGGTATTGGCAAAGGCTGGAGTCCAGCCCTTCTGTCAGCCATGAAAATGCTATGTTGGAATTCCCATGGGCTTGGAAACCCACAAGGAATTCAAACTTTACATAACTTGATCACGTCCCAGTTTGGTCTTTCTTCATGAAATTTGTAAGTAAAAATTGCAATTTACTCACTGTTTTACGGTTGATTGTGTTGGAAGAAGTGGGGGATTGGCTTTATTGTGGAAAGGGGATGTATGTGTTAGCATTCAGTCTTTTTTAAGAATCATATTGATTCTTTCATTAAGGAAGGGGATAGGTTAGAATGGAAGTTCACAGGTGTTTATGGAAACCCGGAAGTGGCTAACAGAAATGTAACTTGGAATTTAATTAGACAGATTAATTCTGGTGTTGATTGTCCTTGGCTTGTAAGGGGTGATTTTAATGAAATATTGCATTTCAATGAAAAAAGAGGGGGAAGACTTCGCGATTGTTCTTTGCGAGATTTGGGATTCAAAGGTCCAAAATTTACATGTTGGAATGGTAGAGAGAGTACTAGATCTATTTCTGAGAGTTTGGATAAATACTTAGGGAATAATCCATTGTATACTTTGTTTCCTCAATTTGTGGTCGGACATGGTGCTGCTGCTCATTCAGACCACTTACCTATGTGGTTTGATACTGAAGAGGAGGTAGCTAGGGGAAGGAAGCCAAAACAGTCTAGGTTTGAGGCAATGTGGGTAGGTGAAGAGCATTGTTCTCAGATTATTGATCGCATGTGGAGTCATGGTGAGGGTAGGGGTAGCATGGAGGGTGTCATGGGATTGTTGAAAAGGTGTGGGGATGATTTGTCTGAGTGGAACAAAAACTCATTTGGGAATATGTTCAGAAAGCTGGATGTAGCTAGAAGGAATTTATAGCAAGCTCAAGATAGAGACTCCTTGCAACCTGATGGCTTGGGGGTGACTAAAGCTAGACAAGAGGTGCATTTATGGCTTGAGAGAAAGGACGTGATGTGGAGGCAATGATCTCGGGTCTAGTGGCTTCAAGAAGGAGATCAAAATACCCGATTTTTTCATGCTCAAGCTAATGGTCGAAGAAAAAGGAATTTAATCAAAGGTTTGAAGGATGAAGGGGATGTTGTAAGGGAAGGAGCCTTACAGGACAAGTTAATTGTTGAATATTTTTTAGAGCTATTTTCTTCTACTTCACAGAGGCATCAAGAGGAAGTTATGGCATGTGTGTCCCACAAGGTGTCAGCAAAGATGAAGTCAGATTTGCCCAAGACTTATACTGCAGATGAAGTAAAGGTGGCTCTGCAGTAAATGCATCCTACCAAGGTGCCAGGCCCTGATGGTATGTCCCCCTTTTTTTTCCAAAAATAATGGCACATTGTAGGCAGTTCTGTGACTTCTACTGTCTTGCACACTTTGAATCTGGTTACTTTCCAAGAGACCTTAATCATACGTTTATAAGCCTCATTCCAAAGAAGAAAAATTGTGAATTAGTTTCTGATTTTCATCCAATTAGTCTTTGTAATGTGGTATCTAAATTGGTCTCAAAGGTCATTGTTAATAGGCTTAAAACTCACCTACCTGTTGTTATTTCAAAATCTCAGTGTGCTTTCGTTGGGGGTAGGCTGATTTCGGATAATGTGCTAGTGGCATATGAGCTGGTCAATTATCTAAGGCATAAAAGGTTTGGGAAAAAGGGTTATAAGTCCCTTAAACTGGATATAATCAAGGCCTACGATCTTGTGGAGACGACTTTTTTAGAAAAAAATAATGCTCAAACTTGGATTTGCTCAAGGTTTTGTGCAGTTGGTTATGCAATGTGTGCCAACTGTTTCCTTCTCTATTTTAATCAATGGTGAACCTCATGGGCCTATTCTACCTTCTAGGGAGATTAGGCAAGGGGATCCTCTCTCCCCTTACATTTTCTTTTTTTGCACTGAAGGTCTCACTGCTTTGTTAAAGGATTTAGAGAATAGACAGGTTGTGAGGGGAGTTAAGGTATGCTAAAGGGCTCCCGTGGTGAGTCACTTGTTGTTTGCGGATGATAGTCTTATCTTTTGTAAAGCTGATGTTCAAACTACAAGACATATCCAGGGGTGCTTGAGAAGTATGAAGAGGCATCGGGACAAAAAGTTAATTGGGAAAAAATTGTTGTGGTCTTTTCAAAAAATGTGGATGCTTGGAAACAGTGGGAGTTGCTGAATTTATGGGGTGTTAGGACTTTCCAACAGTATGATAAATACCTTGGGTTGCCTAATATGGTTGGAAGGTCCAAATCTCTTGCTTTTGCTGACCTAAAAAGGAGAGCTGGAAGGAGAAACTGTTATCATAGGGAGGGAGAAAAGTTCTTATTAAGGCGGTTGCTTTATCTATTCCCACATATGCTATGTCATGTTTCAAGTTACCTCTGGTCTTATGTAGAGAATTGGAAGGGGTGATGTCTAGGTTCTGGTGGGGTAGAGGGACAGTGAGCAAAAAATGCATTGGTTAAGCTGGAAAAAAGTTATGTGTTTCCAAACTCAGAGGTGGGATGGGGTTTAAGAGTCTACACTCTTTTAATATGGCATGATTGGCTAAGCAATGATTGAGAAACCTGCAAAATGATAGGTCTTTGCTGCAAAGGATTTATAAAGCTAAATATTTCCCTAATGGAACCTTCTTCCAAGCAAAGGTGGGTTTGCATCCATTTTATGCTTGGAGGGGGATCATTGAAGCAAGAAAGTGGTTACTAGCAGGTTGTCGATGGTGGGTAGGGACTGGCACATCAATCTCTATATGGAATAATTATTGGGTTCCTGGCCATAAATGCTTAAGGTGGAGACATGAACTTGGTGTTCCTGCTTCTCAAGAGGATGCAACTGTTGATAGTCTTATCTGTCAAGACACATGAACATGAAGATTGATAATGTTAGAGCTCTCTTTAATCCAATAGTAGCTGAGCAGATCCTAAAGATTCGATTGCCTTTTCTACCTTACAGAGACAAATGGATCTAGATAGAGGAAGCTAGTGGATGTTTTACTATAAAAAGTGCCTATAAACTAATTCAAGATTCAACTTTAAGGGACATGGCTGAGTCCTCAAGCTGGGTGCGTGATAAGCAACTATGGAAGAAGTTGTAGAAGATGAATGTGCCACGGAAAATAAAAACTTTTGCATGGAAAGCTTGTAAGAGCATTTGGCCTACACTTACAAATCTGAGGCACAAGAATGTTGGAGTGGATGGTGGTTGTTGTTTCTGTGATGACAGGGAAGAAGACGTTAGTCCTGGCTGGTTATTCTGTTCTTAGTTAAGAGGCATATGGCAGAGGTTGGGTCCAATAGGGTTGAGGCTACAACCAGATAAAAGCTTTATGGATAATGTGAAATATGTGCTAAGTGTTGGCAATGAAGCAGACTTCACTCTTTTGTTTGTACTGTGTTGGGGCATGTGGTATCGAAGGAATAAACTAAAGATGGAAAATAAGCATATCACCCCTTGTGCAGCTACTAACATGGTGATTTCTTTGTGTAAATCTTTCTCAGACTTAAAGGCCTTGAATGTTGAAGAGGTGAAGAAGGTGCGCAGATGGAATTTCCCTCCTATTGATTTTTTGAAGCTTAATGTTGATGGGGCAGTTTTCTCAGACCTTAGAAAGCCTAGTATTGGGATGGTTTTACTTGATAGCCATGGCAATGTGGTGATGGCGGCTAATGTCTCTGTAAATTCAATGAATGACCCGACTACCATTGAGTTACTTGCAATTTTTAAGGGAATGCAACCGTGTCTTCCATTGGGTATTCCTAAACTCATAGTAGAATCTGATTGTTTGCTAGTCGTTCAAGAACTGCAAGATGCACAGGAGTCTTCTTCGGCTAATGGCAATTTGATTATGGAAGTGAAGGGTCTATTGAGCCTTTTCCAAGAAGTGAGAATTGAGCATGTAAATCGAGAGGGTAATGGAGTGGCTCATACTTTGGCTAGATATGCATGGAATGTGTTGGATATTCAAATGTGGTGGAGTAATGTCCCTGAGTTTGCTGGTCATTCTATGTGGTTTGATCATGCAGTTATGTAATTGTTTTCAAATTAAGAATGAATTGTCATGTTTATCAAAAAAAAAAAGTAATGTACGAATGTACATTTAGAACACGTTTGAACAGACAATATATAGTTCAAATGTAAAATATGGTGAGAGTGGAAAACCTTAGACCCGTTCAGGAGTTATCATTCCACATTGGTTGATAACTCTTGAATTGTCCAAAGTGGTCAGTTTAGATCGTTGTCGCATACTTATCAACTGTGTTTGTTCCCGTTCAACATTGTGATTTTGGCATAATCATCTCGTGTTGTTCATCAGATGTGCAGTTGAGTTGATGATGTAGATGTGATATTTGTTGATTCACCCGACCAAATGAGCTGTTGGTAATGGGTAAATCCCATGACCAAGTGGAGTCAAAATGGGTGGGAAAGTTATTTGTTAACTCCCCACCACAACTCTAGGGAGGTTATTTAACTTCCACATATTTAGGGAAGTTAATTAACTTCCAGGTGAGTAAAATCTTTAAAATAAGAGTACGTAGATTATTTTTGGGTGAGTGAAAAAGAGTCCAAAAGAAGACAAAAACTCTCCTCTCTCTCTCTCTTCATTTTTCCTAGAGAAACCTTCTAGATCTCTTGATCTTGAAGCGTGAAATTTTCTAGGAGACTCTAGTAGTCTCCTAAACGAAGTAGAAGTGCAAACAACAAAGTGACATGGGCTGTAAGATGAGCAAAGATCCAACCTTGTAGGAATTCCACTACTTGAGGTAATTTGATTTAACGTTATTTAACAATGATATTAGAGCCTATGCTACTTGTTTTCACCCATGTGAATAAGATTACATGTTGTGTGATGCTTTGGAATGAGTTTAAAAGCATTTTATTAATGATATGACATGGTCTATTGTGTTTCGGATTTTTCATTAGAGGCTACAGTACAACATGTTTAAGATTGAAGTATTCACATGAAAATGATCCTTATAATTTTAAAAACATGTCTATTAAATTTTGTGAAGTTTTGTTGCATATAGAAGAAGAAATCCAAAACCCTAGTTTTAAAACTTTTTGTTTGGACCATGAATTTGAACCAAGTTTTAGCCAACCAAATATTTTGTTTTGGTAATAAATTTTATATGGTTGGAAAGCTGGGTTCATTAGCTTTAATTTGATATATTATATGCTTAATTTGGATTTCGTATGAGTAAGTTATGATCGATTGAACATGGCTACTCGAAAAAAAAAAAACCAGTTTTTGGCTTAATGAAGAACACGATGAACATTATTTTAATTACTTTACCGACACACACATTAAGATCACTGAATTTTGAGTTTAGAAGTCTCAAAGCACCATGAGCAAAGGAGGTAATGTACACTCTCCGTCGTGGCAAGTGAAACAGAGGCAAAACAACCTCTAGAGCAAAAATGAATTCCACACGCGTAGGCAGCGCATGTGGGCATGTGCAGAGTATTCCAATGCCATTTTTTGACACTTCCAACACGTGTAATCATGTGTTGGTGTCTAAAGTTGATTTCTATTTTTGTTATTGAAACAGAGAGCCGAAAATATTTTTTAAAAAAACAAAATGATTTGGGACCTTTATTTTTTTCATACTTCCTCAAGTCCAATTTTTTTGTATTAGGTGATATTCATATACATTAGATGTGGATTCTCTATCCATTGAACCATCATGCATACCAGTATGATTGATTTGGTTTTTTTTTTTTATATAAGAAATGGATAGAGTTGACATTGGTAATTTGTTGGGATCATGTATAATGTATGTATGTATTTTTATGTGAATGTATAAGGTGTAACTTATAAATATATTGATGACGTGACATTCCTATTTATTTATTGTTTTTCCTAGAAACTTTGTAGTAGGTTTTTCTTTGGAAATGTAATATTGGGATGTAATTTTATTGTTGAGGCCACGTAAAGGGATGTGTTTCACGTTTATCAATATACTTTAAGGTCACCTTAACATGATGCACCAAATTATCAATATGGCTTCGGGTGGAGCCTATGCGCTATGTGTTTAGCGCAATAATTGTTATTTTTTCATATTTGATGAATGGACTATATGTGCATGAGTTTTGAGGATTAAAAAAAATCATCCATAAATTTATTCAAAATTAATTAGATATGGCATTTAGACTTATATAATGGGAGATGATTATTAGTTTTTTTTTTTTAAATTTCAATTCACTATATAGGAAGGAATTCCATGGTCTAGTTAGATTTTGGAATAAAATTAAATGTGTGCTAATGTCAATCTCGTGCAATGAATGTAGTGATGGCCACTAAGAACGTAGTTACTGACCTTACTAAATGAGAGAAATTGGATGGAACCAACTATGACATGTGGCATAGAAAAACTCAATATCTACTTAATGAACAAGAGGTCCTTGAAAATCTATCTCACCTGATGAAGGGAATACTTCCCAACATCATCGTGATATGGAAGCCTATCATGCTTGGGCAAAGAAAGATCGGTGTATGCGATTTACCATGCTTAGTAGCATGCACAATGATCTTATTAGGAAATTTGAGAACTGCCCAACTGCCCAAGATATATGGAACCAACTGAAAATCACCTATGGGGGACATCAGCTACTAGGCTTCGTGCTCTCATTTTGAGGTTTGAGTAATATGTTATGGACCCTAAACATACCATGACTGAGTAATTGAGGTCGATGTCTGCCTTAATTCGTGATCTAAAGGCAGTTGGCAATAATCTCACTGATGAACAACAAGTTACTGCTATGATACGATCTTTGCCCGAGTCAACTTGGGGGCAAATGAAGCTTATTTTGACACATAGTGAGAATATTAAGACTTTTGCTGATATATTTCGCCATTTGGAGCTAGAGGTAGAGCACATAGAAGCACACCATAATATTCTACTTGTTGCCCAAGTTGGGAAGCCCAAGACATTCAGGCCTAAGCGTAAGCAATATCGGAGATCTACTGGACCGGCAAATAGTCTGGGACCAAGGGATGGAAAAGTAGCAAAACGCCACAAAGGCAAGCGTGCTAGCAAGGAAAAGTCCAAAATGAAGTGCTATAACTGTGGAAAAGTGGGACACTTTGCACGTGAGTGCACTGAGGCAATGAAGGTATCCCCTAAACACAACTCTCTCATTACTTATGTTTGTTCACATATTTTTGTTGCTCATTCAATCCCTGAATGGATTGTAGACACAGTAGCAACCAAACATGTAGCTCAAGATCGAGTTGGGTTCATAGATTATAGAAGAACACCAGTTGGCAGACAGTACGTTATATTGGGTAACGAAACATTGGAGGAAGTGCTTGGAGTTGGCACCTACCAACTCAAGATGCGTCTGGGGCACTTATTACTTCTTCATGTTGTGCTACAAGCACATGGTGTTCAATGTAATCTATTTTCAGTTACTTCTATGTTGGAACTTGGTTTTACTTTTCATTTTGATGGCCCTTAGTTGGACTTTTATTTGGATAGGGTTTTGTATGGACATGGATTTCTTTCGAATGGTTTCTTTATGTTGGATTTAGATAATTCCTCATTTTCTTTTATGGCTTCAAATGATTATGATATTGTTTATAATTCATTGAAATGGTATGCTAGGAAAAGATAGAATGGCTAGATTAGCTAGAGAAGGTCTATTGGGGTATCTCGCTAATGTCAGCCTACCTATATGTAAGCCTTGTTTAGCTGGTAAGGCTTGTAGGAAGCCTTTTGGAAAGGCTCCTAGAGCATTTTATCCTTTAGAGCTTGTCCATTATGATATTTGTGGACCTATGAATGTGAAGGCACACCATGGCGCCTCTTATTTTCTCACCCTGATAGACGACTACTCACGTTTCAGTCATGTGTATTTGATCTATCATCGCTTTGAAATATTAGACTGCTTCAAGTGCTTTGTGGCTATAGTTGAGAATCAGAAAGAAAGGAATTTAAAAATTCTACGAACTGATCGTTGTCGAGAGTACTTGTCTAAAGAGTTTCAGGGACTATGTGAGCAAAAAGGGATACGCAGGCAATTAACGATTCCTGCCACACCACAACAAAATGGTGTTGCGGAAAGGAGAAATCATACCTTATTAGAAATGGTTCGATCAATGATGGCGCAACCTAACTTGCCAATATCTTTTGGGGGGGATGCTCTTCTAGCTGCTGCCTACATTTTGAACCGTATGCCTTCTAAGTCCATTCCTTTAACCCCATATGAATTATGGAGTGGCACAAAACCAAATATGGAACATTTGCAGCCTTGGGGTTCTGCGGTTTATGTTCACACCATTTCTTATAAATATGGAAAACTTGGCCTTAAAGCAAATAAGCATATCTTCATAAGATATTCAGTGACCTCAAAGGGCTATGTAATGTTTGGTGAACATCTTAACGGAGGGATGACAGAAATAGAGTTACGTGATGCCACATTTATTGAGAATGATTTTCCCAATATTGGTGAAGCAAAGAATGATCTTGAACTTTTTGAGTTGCAAGAACTTGAGAGAGTTACACAATCTTTAGGTGAGGGTAAAAAATTATCACATCCTAAAACTGCAAAAAATTAGTGGCAGTGACTTGCTTCCTAGTGGGAGTATACCACTAGAATGTAACTCACAAGAGTCTCAGTTGCATATAAGTGAATGTGGAACCATTCCTCATCGTCGTTTTGAGATTGAAGGGAAATCTTTCATGTGTGCTCTGTGTGACTTTGATGAACCTTCTTCTTATGAGAAGCATTAAGTTCACCTACTTCAAATAACTGGCTGGCTGCTATGAGAGATGAGATGAGTTCTATGGCAAAGAACCAAGTTTGGGAGTTAGTTGATCTTCCACCTAGGCGCAAATCTATAGGAAACAAATGGGTTTTAAAAATTAAGCATCAGGCAAATGGATCAATTGGTAAGTATAAGGCCCGACTCATGGCGAAGGGCTATACTCAAAGAGAGGGTATAAATTATGAAGAAACATTCTCCCCTGTGATGAGATTTGCTTCCATGCGCCTTATTCTAGCTATAGTTTCACATCTAGATTCGGAATTTTTCCAAATGGATGTGAAACTACATTTCTCAATGGAGAACTAGACGAGGAGATAAGCCACGCCCCATATAGATCCTTCCCTTCACCTTTCCCTTCACAACCCTTCAATCCATGAGTCAAACAACCACAAGTAAAACAAAGTCTTGGAAACTTTTCATACCTTAGAGGAATCCACAACTTTTCTTCTTTCCTAGTGATAAATCTACCTCTAACTAGTGGTTTGTGAAGGTCTATAATGATTTGGACTCTTAGATATTTACCCCATCCACTCCCATCTTCCTTCATGTCAACCTCCTCCACCTTACCTAAGTCTTCCCTATATGCCTCCCATGATCTTCATCCATGCATACAAGTGGCATATTGTGCAGTTGGATGTAGAATCTCTCCTGCTCAAACTTCAAACTCTGAGGTGGTGTGAATTCCTCGAACAGTTTCAATGCAAGCTGGTGTGAAACAAATAGCCATGGTCTCCTACTCCATACTCGTTGCTTATCTGCTTGATTAGCAAAGTCAGTGTAAATACATTTCTCCCAAGGTCAACACACTTTGCCAACTTACTAACCTTCCAAACTTTCATCATCGTTGTCTCTAAAACATCTTTGCTAATACTTCTCCATATAGACCTTCCCTACCAAGCTACAATCCCCTTTATATTGAATTTCTTTTGTGACTATTTCATTAAGAACTATGGCTTCCCCTTTCTCATTCGTCAAGCAGAACCTCTCCCACTTCTCTTCTATCTCATTCATTATCCGTCATTGCTTTAGTCACCCTCCCCCTTACCCTCATTCTACACTAACCCCTCTTCCTTCCCTGTTTGTAGCTCTTCTATAACCCACCTGAGTCTTCTCTCACTCTAATGCCAACATTTCTGGTTCTAGCACTATCTGCAGAACCTTCCTCCGTCGACTACCACCGTGATCCATCGTACTGATAGCTACATACCACCTGCCTCCCACCTCAATTCCATTAGAATCTCCCGTGGTACCCACTAAAACTTCACCTCATCCTCCCGTCACGAGACTAGAGAGAAGACATAGGAAATCTCATTTTACGAGATGCGGCTGCTTTGGTTCTATTCATTAAAGCTATACTAAATTCTTAGGTTGCCAAGACCTTAAAATTAACATCGTATAAAAAAAACAATCGTAGTATTCATTTTTCGAAAGGATAAATATAAGAAAATTTCTTTTCATCACCCTCATACCACACAACAAGCATAATTTTTTAATTTTTAATTTTTTTTCGCTTACCAAATGTGTGGTGTATGGATAATGAGTAGATTAACTCAATTATTTTAGGAAGAATAAAACAAAAAAACAAAAAAATAAAAATAAGTATATTGTGTGGGATGATTAATAGCAAAACTCTAAATATAATTTGCCCCCTAGACGATAAGGAATTTTATACTCTACAACAAAAATTAAAAGTACCAAAACTAATACATCACATCATAAGATCTGACTATCAAGCTGGATTGTGTTATATAACTATTTTAATATTAACATTTATGTTAATTGAAAAACAGGATTCAGATCCCAAATACACCTAGAGGGAGGTGAATAGGTGTTTTCAAAATTTATTGGACTATTTAAATTAATAATCAATCAAACAACCAATTGATGAATCAAATTACAACAAATAACCAACACAGAGATTTTGGTCAAAAAGTAGAAACTCATTTAAAAATCTTCTTCAAAACCTAAAATCATTCTAGATGTAAGTCACCACCTAAAATCCACTATAGAAATTTAATTCGTTACAACCAATTTAGAAACACTTACAAGACTCTTGAAGTAACTAAATCTGGATTGTAAAACCACAAGTATCTCACTCGGTCTCCGCACCTTTGCAGTTTTAGACCACAGTCCTTTTATAGTTTCACCATGAGGACCAACTCGATCTTTATACTCAGGCAGCTCGGAAAATCCTCCCGGCCAAAGAATACGTTCACACCAATAGACTCAGCAGTACTTGAACACGAGTCAGTGTGCAATAGATCTTCTTAGAATTTTCTCTCAAGAAAACAATAAATACAGTAGCTTTGGCTTCCGTATACAACCTAAAAGTCATACATATTATTCTATATATACGTAGGGCTTGAGTAGGCCACTTAGAGAGTCCAAAGACTCCGAACCCTAATGAAGAAGTGAATCTTGGAATTTTCGCTCCAACAAACTATAAAAGAATTGTCGAGCAAACTTCCTCTCCCATTTTTCATCCTGTAAACGTTGGAACTTGAAGATCCTTGTAAAAAGAGAAATTTGTAGATAATGGCATTAGCTTTCTAATGACACCAATATCACCTCAATACAATATAAGAATAAAAAGTTACGATCAATTTACATCAGCTAGATCAATCTCAACACATCTTACAAATTTGCAATCTTTGCACTTTTTGTTCCAATTGCAACCTGGACTCTGCTCAAAATATTTACAACTCAATTGGACTAAGTTTTGTTATAAGAACATGTCAACATATTATTTTTGCAGTAACATTAACAATTATAATTAATATGATAATGGTGCAAAGTATAAGAAATACAACACCAAATTAATTTAAGGGTGCGAGTCTACTTTTTCGTTTATCAAATCGATAATGTACAGCAAAATTAGCACTTTCATTTATTATTAGGCAAATATTTATTTATGGTTCCCTACTCTTATAATAACTCAATATTGAGATCAAGCGACTGGCAATTTAATTAATGACTTAAAAAACATGAGTGCAGTATTTACTCCACAACATAATACAAACCCTCGTAAACAACCTAGCTATATATTGTCTTTCAACAAAGAGAAATAGCATCTGGTAACACTAGATTAATTATTAAGTGGTACTGTTATCTAAAGCCAACTACATGGGCAGAATTGGTAACCTTATTCGCTTAATGAGGATGGATGGCATTGCAGCGCCATGCTGTTTGGATGGACGAATTAAGCTACAAAATGTTTCAAGTACTATTTCGAGTTAGACTAGGTGATGTGGCTGACGTTATTGCAGTATTGAGACATCATATCCTTGAGGGCTGGATTGAGGTCGCCAGCCATAAGACAAAAAGTTTCAACTTTTGTATGACATTTGAGAGTCCTTGTCGATAAGGGAAGATCGGATAGTCCGGGAGATTTCAGCGCCCATTCTACAATATCTCTTCCGAAGTGGTCACCTTTCTTAAGACACTCAGTTTTATCGCCATGATTACTTGTATAAGTCCACACAATTCCTTTCACCACGAAGATCATCACATCCAGTGGTTCTCCCTCTCGAATAATGTAGCTATTTTCTTTGTACTGCTCTTGCTTGAGAAACTTACAAGTGATCTCATACAACAATTCTTCACTTTCGTTTTGAAATATTGGTACCTGCATGTCCAGAAACAATCGACAAGACTAATTAATGAGATAATATATATATATATATATGGACACCGGTGCATAGTACTCTTTTCAAAGCAAATAGGTCAATGCTAAAGTCGACTTCATGCAAAATTGAGCAACCATACTTATTATGTGCGACATTTAAATGGTTTATTACTCAACTACTTAAATAAAAAATCAATGAAAGTATTATATAAGAGAACCAGTTAGCATGATTGAGAATGAATTTCAGATATATAAATAATGTTTGTATAACAACGACATTTCTCTAAATGTAGGAACTAAGTCGTAAATAAACTACTATCTCGATCTTACTATCCATTCAATTAAGTTTGAAGCATTTTTTACGGAAAAATAACTGAGATTTTCACTTAAATGATTTTTTTTTGGATAAGCATAGGGGGGATCAAAACTCACTGTCCTTAGTAGGGGCAAGCAGAGATGGAGCTTAATCAATCTTCTATGTGGTGTGGGAAGATGAGGGAATGGATTCTCTGTATCAATAACATTCTTTTGATCTTCCAGTATTGGTGTCACATAGCTGATGATTATGTCTTTTAACTGGTCAGGGAGTCCGATTGTGCTAATCCAACCCTCGATGCAATGTAATTTAGTTCTCATGATGTTTGCCTTATCCTCCCCATCCATATGTTTTGAGTGGTACAACTTAGCTGTCTCCCACCACCTAGTTTCCTCCAACCGCTTAGTTGGAGGCAACCGCATAGTTTCCTCCAACCACTTAGATATCGTATCAAGCACCTTATTTTCCTCCGCTTCCTTCAACTGCTTAGATAACTCCTCCGACCGCTTAGATAAGTACTCCTCCAACTCCTTAGATGCCTGCCACGCCATGTACACCTGTCACATCACAGTTAAGTCGTAGTTTCTAAGATTTCTACTCATAAATTAGATTTTGAGTTTTGTTACTTATCATTCTCGCATACCACACACCAAATTTTTATTTATTTATTTTTTATTTTTTAAAATTTTTTATTAATTTTATTCTTCTTAAACTTATTGAATTTTTCTATTTATCATTCATATATCACACATTTGATAAGGAAGAAGAAGAAAATAAAAATAAAAATAAAAAAGTGGTGTGTGGATATGATGAATAAATTTTTTTTAAGATTTTTGCGTATGTAATTCCAAAAGTTATAAATTAGTCCATTGTATTCATAGATCCCTATAATTGAATAGCCATCTTTTAATTAATAATAACCAAAATAGAGATTTTATTTCTTGCGGAAATGGTTAAAATTAAAATTCTAAAACTATGACATGATATTTTTAAATGGGTTGGAGAAATTTTTTTAATCAATATAGTTAGTACGAAAATTCGGTTCTTAAGATTAGTACAAGATTTTTCTAAATTGGGTTGGAAAGTGGGAGGGATATTTTCCACCCAGCCCAAGATAGTTGGGATTGGATAAAACAATGAGGCCTGGGGCAGCCCAAGGTAGCCCTGACCTTACCCTCCAACGGCCCTAGAATCGTCGAAAGGACTCGGGTCTCCAATTGCATCAGTTGACGAAGGCCACCTCGCGGGAGAAACAAGACGAAGGGGGACATATGAGACACACTGACTCTAACATCTCTTGTGACACCAAGCATTAAAAGGCCTGCGTTGGTAGGTGAACAGAGCACTCGGACTACCCTCCATTTTCTGACAAAGGGGACCAAAAGTGACCGCGCTGTTCACCCACTGGCAAGACGTACTTGGGAAGCCATGCCAGATTAAATGCATCATCTCAGAAGCCTCACCGCATTAAATACTAGACTAAGATAGTCGCGGGCAGGATGACTCAACGCTGAATAGGAGAACAAAATGTTCCCTCTGAACTTCATATAAAAGCTACTTCCCAAGTATAAAGAACTCCCTCTGGATTGAATTATTCTAAGCCAATGCTAAGAACACATAAGACTAATTTAGGCAATGGAGGCTCCTCGGACCACCCCGAGCCAACCTTCTTCTTTGTGTTTGCTAGAACCTTGTCTAGGCATACGAAATACAACGTTAACAATGGTGTTGTTTGTGGGATCTTTCCTATAGGCGTAACGTGTCATTTGTATGGCAGCAATGGCCTATTTTCAGAAAAGTTGAGGACGCAAAGTCTTACCAAAGGACATGGAAACGCGTTTTGCATAAATAGAGCAGGTGACGAAAACCCTGATTGCGCAAGTGGAACGCTTGAGCAAGAGAACAAAGCCCTACGCGTCGATGCTACCAGGCTACCCAAAGATACTGAGCCCAGCCACAACATACAAGAGGAGTCGCGAGTCATGGGAGGTTGGACGCCGATGAAGATGAAAAGAATAAGATGCAGCACGAACTTTGCAACGTCATGGACAAATACAAGGAGATGGCCAAGAAGGTGGGAGCCTTGTCCTCGGTAGACTAGATGTTCACCAGCACGAATCTGTCTTGTAGTGCGGAAGTGATGGCTATTCCACTACCACCAAAGTTCAAGGTCCCTCAGATAGATTTATATGACAGAGCAAAGGATCCCTTGGAGCATCTTGACACCTTTAAGGCTCATAGGACCATACACGGATTTGCTGGAGAAACGCTTGCAGGGCCTTCCCGTTAACCCTGAAAGGGGCGGTCGGGGCGTGTTCCGCGTCATTGGCACCAAACTCAATCTATAGCTTTGAGGACCTAGCTCGCCTCTTCATCACGCAATTTATGGTCAGTAGGAGTAGAAGATGTTCGACGGCTTATTTCCTAACCACTAAGCAATGAGAGCATGAGAGCTCGAAGGCCTATCTGGCCAGATTTAATAAGGAGTGCATGACCACCGATGACTAAGATGAGAAGATCACTCTTGTTACCCTTTTAAAAGGAGTATCGAAACCCATTCATGTCTGAGTTGGCCAGGAATACTCTCGCCACACTATCGGAATTCATGGACTAGTGGATGGATTCATAAACGCTGAGGACACACTATGAGCATTAACCGCGCCGAGAAAGAAGGATCAAGACCAGGCCGATAGGAAAGCCAAGACATCGGTCCAATCTAAGACTGCAGACAAGGCAAACGGAGGACACCGCGACAAAGAGCGAGATTACTCCCACCCCGAGAAGGGGGCGGGTGCCCAACATGACCGGGCAATATTGATAGTACAGGAGGAGGACAGGCCCACTAATCAAGAAGTCAACCATCAGGATGGTGGTCACTGTTATTGCACTTACCATCATTCTGAAACCCACAATACAACTGATTGCAAATCCTTCGAGGGAGAGAGTGGTGTGCTCGGCCCCCTAGCACCTTGTTGCTAGGCAAGAGGAATGCGAGTGGAGTCGAGGAAGGTTTTCCAGGTCGAGAAGAAGCGAGAGCCCATGGAGGCGGCTAGAGTGAGAACCCTCGCGAAACCGTCCTTCACCACTGACCCTAAAAAATAGCCCCATGGATGAGATTTGGACCATAGCCGAGGGGTTCGCTAGGGGTGGGCCCATTTCTTCCAACAGAAAATCCCATGCCAAAAGGGCGTGATTCGAGGAAGTCTATTCGGCCAAAAACTGCCCTAACAAGTAAAGGAAAGCGAACTTGCACCAACCGTCACTTTTGGGGAGACCGACGAAGATGGGGTCCTCTACCCCCACGATGGCACCTTGGTGGTGACAATGCAGTGGCTAACTACACCACCAAGAGAATCCTCATCGACAATGGCAGCTCTGCAGACATCCTCTTTTGGGATGCATTATCTTGAATGAGGATTGATCCTGACCACCTGCAATTGGTGCCCATGTCTTTGAAGAGATTCACGGGGGACGTGGTTCCACCAATAGGGACCATTACTCTTTTAGTCCTATCCAGAAAGGCGCCCCACACCACCTCCACGATGACTAACTTCAAAGTGGTGAAGGCCCCCTTCTCGTACAATGCCATACTGGGACGACCTACACTTAACAGTCTTCAGGCAGCAACATTAACTTACCACTTGAAGGTGAAGTTCCCAACCCCAAAGTGGATGGGGGAGATTCGCGGTGAACAAATCCTGGTATGGGATGGGAATTTTATGTGCAAGAAATGAAACCGATGAAAGGCAAGGTAAACGTAATAGAGCCACTGGATGACAATCATTCCCCGCCACCGCCTCCCGAGTTCAATATGGGGGGAGAAGCCAAGACTGAGCCACTCCCCGACAAGTTCTCCAGGCCCGTTTACGCTCAAAGGCTATTGAGGAAAGGATCTACGACACCCGCGAAACGCCAAGCACCTACAGGAGTACTTTTGTTGAAACTGTAAGTTGGGTTTGATATCGATAGTGTATAAACTATGAATGAAATTGCGATTGTCTCCCAGGAGTCTGATGTCTTTTATCCAAGTCCCCAAGGTAAGTCCTGTCTAACGTACTACTCACGCCTGTGGTATCAATGGGTTGAGTGTAGTCTAAAGCACTACTCAACCTCTATCAAGTCTCAAATTCCCAAGGCGATTCCAGTCTAACGTACTACTCACGCCTGTAGGGTCAACGAGGAAAGTCCAATCTAACGCACTGCTCAACTTCCATCAAGTATCCAAGTCCCAAAGGCAACCTCCATCCAGTTCAAAAGTTTACAAATCTAATTATCAAGCCTACAAATCTACAAGTTTACAAGGTAGAGTCTATGAGGTGAGTCCAATCTTATAAGCTGCCTGACCTCCTTAACGAAGTTTAATCATCTCACATCTAGGGTTTGGTAGTTTACGTCAATTGATCCTAGTTGCACCCGACACCGTTACACCCCCAACAAAGAAAGTAAAGGAAAAGGCATGGAATGAGGAAGGAAAACAAAGAGTTCGAGATGGGAAAGCATATTATTAATGTATATATGTGATATAAAGAGCACAAGCTAAAAAAAAAAAAGGAAGAGAAGACTCATAAGTAATAGGAAGTCAGCTGGCAGGGTCATCAGGGAAGGCACCCGACATCAGATCCTTGCCCCAACAGCATCATGCTCCAAGGCAGCCGCATCTTGGAGGACGAGACTTAAGATCACCTTGCTGGTTCACCAACGCGTGGTCCTGCATCCCCCCTGACCCACCTTCGATATACCAAAAGGACCAGTCTTGATCACAAACTGTCTTGACCAAACGAGGAACAAGGGCTTGAACATAGGACATATCTGACTTAAGGTCCTGAGTAACCATGCTGCGAGAGAAGGCCAAACGGTCCATCCCACCTAGCCTGGCTTCTAGCTTCTCCACGCACGACATCCCTGCTAGCGTCGCGGCATGGGCCCTAGCTATCTCGGTCT
This sequence comes from Juglans sigillata, assembly GCA_003123805.1. Classification (NCBI taxonomy): domain Eukaryota; kingdom Viridiplantae; phylum Streptophyta; class Magnoliopsida; order Fagales; family Juglandaceae; genus Juglans; species Juglans sigillata. Next base: position 68,844 of record QEOY01001657.1, read on the forward strand.
AGACCTCCCTTGAGCACTGGACCTTGGACTCTAACTTGTCCTTCTTACACTTCAGCAACTCGGTGGACCCATTTCTTCGAGTCTAAAGCCCCCATCCATCAACGATGAAGGCCTCCAACTATTCCACTCCCTAAAAAAGAGGAAGAGAGAAGAAGAAAAATGGGAGAGAAAAACAAAGCGCAAATCAAATCAGCAACAAGAAGAGGTGGTGGAAGAAATAAAAGGGCACATAAAAGCCTATCTCGGAAAAGAAAGCGTTAAGTGTTGCCACCGTCCCCGGATGGACTGATCATGGGTTCTCTCAAACACGGACTCGGCTTCTCCTTCCATTGTTGGCTCCTTAGAGGCTTCCCCTACTGCAAACTTGACCCGAGTCTCTTGCAGGACTACAACAGAGGCCATGGTGGCAGTAGTGGAGGTCAACACGATGTCGACTTTTGGAGAGACCACTGGAGCCTCATTGGCCTCTGCTACCACCTCCAAGACATCAACCTCGGGCAAAACCACCAGGATTTCTTCGAACCCCTTGGGGTGGCGAGAGGAACGTTATTGGGTGCCATAACTGGACAAAGAACGAAGACGAAATACGAAACAATAAGAGCAAGGGGGAAGAGCAAGAAAAAGAGATTCAAGGCAGTGGGAAGAAGTTGAAGACAGATGGACTCAAAGTCAAAACAGACTTGAGGTTAAATAGACATTTGCAACCCTTGAAGTTCCCCAGATAGCAAGAAAGCACCCGCTACATAGGGGAGAGGTGGCTGACACATATCCCGTGATGCTCGCTCACGAAGCCGGACGGGATAACTAGGAGAGAAACCACCAGATGTTACCCAAGGAGAGGGAGCCAGACGGATGCATTCTAAGGCAACGTGGCCTGTCAAAAGCACGCCATCAGGACACTTCACGAGTGAAGAAATTTCCATTGGACCTGGTCAGTAAGAATTGGCAGGTAATGGGGAGGGATATTGCCCACCCGATCCAAGATAGTTGGGGCCTAGGGCCTGACCTTCCAGAGGCCCCAGAATCGCCGGAAGGATGAAGGACACCTAGCGCAAAAAACAAGAGGAATGGATACATATGGGTGATGCAAGCAGATTCTTTTAATAAATGGACTTAACATAAAATATTCAATTAAATGAGGCTTAAGTTTAATCGGAGTGAGAATTCAAAATTATAATGACTTCTAAACATATATATATGTTAAATCATCACTTTCTTAAAAAACTTTGAGCTGATACGATCATCACATAATTAAAATTCAAGGATATTCATATATACATGACATAATTATGAAAATAATAAGAGCCCTCGTTAAAAAAAGAAAAAAAATGATGATCAGAATTACCAACCTGCAAATTTCCGATGAAGTATAAAAACAGAAGCAAGCCAAAGATCGAGATTAAAACTGTGAAGCAGTTTTCCCAGAAATCAGGAGTTGTTACAAGGTTTTGACCAAGTGAACTGCATGCCAGATCGTTTGGAATGCAGGCTATGTATGAGTTAATAAAATCAGAAAACATTAATATGTATAATATGCTCAAAATAAACAAGCAAAATCTAAAGTGATCTAAAATATATATTAATACATGCGCGATATCATACAACACATCATCATGATAAACAACGACCATCTTCATCACAGATTATTGAAGATAACAGATGAATGGTTCTTGGAAATCCTGGATGGAATTTGAGTTTTTTCTATAGGAAAGCAAATATAGTGACTCATAGTTTAGAAAAATTTGCTTTATCATGTGAAAATGAGAGTGTTTGGATGGAAGATGATCCATCATCGATTATGAGTATGATTTTGACAGATAAAGTTTGTAATGGTTGATAATCAATGGTAAAGCTACTATGCCGCCTAGCTTTTACGACCAGGTATTTTTTTTATTTATTTATTTTTTTAATATATTTAAATATTTTTAAAAAATAAAATATAAAATATACCGATACATTTAAAATTACTTCCTTAATTATTAAGTAAAAAAAATAAAAATTTGACCACCGATCAAGTAGGGAGGTCAATCGTAGAAGGCATTGAAGCTTTTCCCATCAATGAATTAGTCTGCGCTGATTAAAAAAAAAANTATCATAGCTCCGATCGAATCAAATGGTCAAATTGACGTCAGTTAATGATGAGTATAAGCAAAGGTAAGATGATAATAATTACATATAGGAAGAAAGTAAAAAAGAGGACAGTAGGCTAATTGGGATTAGTTTCATATTAATATTCAATATTTCTAATTAGTTAATTTTGATTAAAAGGGAAGATGCTAAAAGTGGAAGATTAGGCTCTACCTTCTCCGACAGCTATTATTGACTAACATTTAGGGACTGCCGCCACCATGCACTTGTCCTCTTGTACATATCATGTAGAAGTAGTTCATGTACGTGTAACTAATTATATATATATTGTTGAAACACTAGGCCTTAATTTTAATATATATATATATATTAACACATTAAAATCGTCGAATAAACATGCATGCCACATGAAAGAGATACGATTAATATTAAACGGTTAATTTATTTATTTCCTTTCGAAAGAGAAGATCATAAATATCTTTTTACGCATGGATCGATCGATCGAGTAGCTCAACAATATCTTAATTATTCACGAGGAGAATCCGATCCATAGAATAAAAAAAGTATTGTTAAGATATAAACTAAATAATAAAATCTATATATTCNTCTTGATCAGATCATGACAAGTATCATAAAAATAAATAAAAAAATGAAATATCTCAACATAGAAAAAAAGAAAAGAAAAGTGTAACATGCACAAACCTCAAATTTCGCAGGCCCCACCAGAAACAGAACATGGTCTTTTGCAGAAAATCCATGGACACCAATATACCGGATTGACGGGCTTCTTGGAATATTCCAAAATCAAAGAGAGTGGTATTTGGTTTTTCTATAGAGCAATAATCATTTAAAAACGTATAATTTCTAAAACCATCATCACAGTCAGTAGTCTTGCTACATCCAATATCATGCTCACAGGCCAACTGCCAGCATGTGGTCTCTCGTTCGATGGAGAAGAAGTACCAAAAAGCACCCAGTACCTGATCAAAGATACGATATACCAATATTTCATCCATCTCTTAAATATTAATGATTAATAGTGCAATTAATTATAAATCAGTATAAAAGTCTATATCATGAGATATATATATATATATATAAATCCGTATGATGAAACTTACATGACTAGCAACGAGATACAGATAGAGATTCAATGAACCTTTCATCACCATAATTAAAGCTTTAGGTGGGATTCTATTCTTCTTGAACCTTCCATTCACTTCAACAATAGGAGCAGTAGGTGTAGGTGGGTTGATATTAGTCTGGTTGACTTTTATCCACAATCTGTAGATACTGAAAATTCTTGGCGCATATTGCAAAAACACAACTGCATTTAGGAATTTCCTTAAGTACCGGAATTTTAAACCGCTCATTTTAGGAATAATTGGCAGTAGCACCTGTTGTGTTCATAAATTAATATCACAACTCTACTTAATTATATAAGTAATATTGTTTGAATTTATAAAATTAGAAGCAGAGAAAAGTTAATTTGTGATATATAGTACCTGGGGGACTGGAAGAATACCGAGAATATTACTTACGTAGTCGAACCATGTGTAACCCCTTCTCGGAGCAACCAAATCCCCGAAAGCAATCAAATCCAGAAGCGATCGCACACAAATAGCAATGATTTTCAATTTGTTATCTATAGTAATGCATTTGGTAGCCTCGTTGATGACAGGAAGATATAAGAACAAAGGGTCCACAGCTACTGCAACTACGCGGACCACTAAAAACGCCACATCCCAATGGAACCACCACGTCGACATTTCTGAAATAATTTTCCTCATCGAAGGGTGGATGACCAGCGCCCCGATTGCCATATCTGAATGAATGCCATCATTCTTGGGACCTTGCCTCTCAATATCCTTGCATACGTCCCTGATCATCACAATATATGTATAAATAGACCAAAAAACATCGATAGATCAGAGTTAACAAATTATATATATACACATGCAGGCCAGTAACAATTATATGATCTATATAAAATGTTATTTTTCAATTACTTAATATCACGTCAAAGGATATTAATAGAATTAAACAGTATTTTAAAGCCATTTCATAAATTCTAAACTCCACATATAAGAGCCTTTTATTAATAGATGAAAATGAGCCTTCTTATAGATTAAATAAATAATTATGAGATTTCAATTATAATGCAAATTTGGCTAAATCAATTGGTGATCGATATAAAATTATAAATCTCGTCTGTCATGAAGTCTAGGTTATTTAACTAGCTTTTTTTTTTTTTTTTTTCTAAAAGAAAACAGGACAAATTTAAATAATAATTGACCTATATTTGATCCATAAAATATGCTACTAATTATAATGCTATAATATTAATGATGCCTTCAGATATAAATTAGAATCTATGGGAATTTTCTACAACGACATTAATAATCAAATCACTGTAGAACTATACAAAAACCAACACTCCAATAGGAAAATTATTTCAAGTATAACACTACCAGATTATTTTAATTTATAATTTGCTTCGAAAACCATAGAAGTACTACATGCAAAAACTGAAGCATCTCATTACCAAACATTAATTGGAAATTAGAATATACACCGTTAAACTAACCTCTCAAACTTCTTATCTTCGTAGCTCATGATTATATATAACTAATTATATTAACAACACGATTTTCCAGATGAAGACTTGAGCCCTGATAAACAAGGTTTAAGTATTAGAATAATAATATTGGAACCGGTTGCATTATTCGAACAACTACAATTTTGCCATTTCGGTATCATAATGTTTCGATGTATTATTTCGAAATTATATATATATATATATATTATATTATGAAAGAATTAAATATTTATAAATAAATATATGTTGAAAACATTAATAAACAAGGTTTAGATATTGATTTTAAAAAAATATTATAAAAGTCGCAAACTTGAGTTGAATCACAAAAAATAAATAAAAATAAAAAGTCGAAAAATTATTAAAAATAATGAGATTTAACTAAAAAAATAAAAAGAGAATGATGTGACATATTTAAAGGTATAAAAAAAATTAAATTATATAAATCCGTTTTAGAATTTAAAATTACATAAATTCGGTCTAGATTTAAGATTTATAAAATTGTCATCCAAACTTAAAAAAAATTACAGAATTGCCATTAAAATAATCTGGAATGGAATGTAATTCAGAATTGGACGGAATTTGGAACGAAAAGGAATGAAATTTATAGTGTACTGGGTACAACACCGAAACAAAAAGGAATTAAAAAATATGCCAATTAAGAGTCCAAATTTGCAGATATTTCCACTAAGAGAGATCATTTGACAAAGAATTTCATAAAAATAAACCCATAAACATATCATATAATAAACTTATGCCGGTATGTAAACTCACTTATTTCTTTATAGCTGTAGCACTTATTGATATTCATACAAAAAATATAATAAAAAACCAATACGCCACTACTCCACGCCCAGACCAATTACCATAAATCAATTAACTTGACGATTATGTATGCATAATAAGGATGGTGCTTCAAGCAACAAACTTTTTTATTCAACTTTTGGAAACAAGAATCAGCCAAAAAATTCGAATCCTACATTTACGGAAGTTAAAACTTTTCTTAAAACTTTTCTTAAACCGTTTCTAACGAAATTCAAGAGAATACCTCCAAATATACAGAAAAATTAAAGACAGAGAGATCAACGAGAGTGGAAGAGAGATGCAAAAATCAAACTGGAACCAAAAGACATAAAATTAGAACCGAATAATTACAAAGTTGTAGGACAATCACTTGGGAGGTGCTGGACTGGCAAAACAAAAAGATGAAACCGAATTCATAAAACAGGACAAAATAAACGCACCGAACAAGGAGACTAAGAGAGATTAGACAAGTAGGTTGCAAAGGCCAGAGAACTCCATGGTCGACCAGTGCAAGACGAAGTTTTTTCTACTTCTTCGAAGAGAGAGAGATCTAGAGAAGGTTCGACGTCGCGTATATTTGCGAGTCAGAGACGGGGGCTTATATGCCTGTTTAGAGAGTGAATTAGTTCAAAACAGAGAGAGAGAGAGAGAGAGAGAGAGAGGGGTGAATATGAAGTAATGGTACGAATCGGGCAGGGGGCTCTGTTTTGTTTCATCTTATTTAATTTATGAAAAGTTATCATTTCTATACCATATATCTACTTTTAATTTTTATCTAATTTTTTTCTTCCACAGTATGTGATGTAGAGATTATTAGTAGAAGAAGTCTCTGGGCATATTTGGAGTTGTGGTAGGAATTTTAAAAATTGTCTAAATAATTTTAAAAATGCTTTAATGAAAAAATTAGATTGTTTGAGTGTTATAATATATTAAAATATTTTTTTAAACTCAAATAAGTTAAAAAGTTAGTAAGTTTGAGAAAAATCATTATTTTAATATTTTTCTTCAAATATATTTTTCTAAATGATATAAAACATAAATCGAATTTTAAAAAAATTATCAATGAATGAAAATATCTATACAATTATCAGATAATTATAACTTTTAAACTTTTAAAGATATAGTAATAATCTTTAAAAAATCAAATACTCGTCATTTTTATCTCAGAAATCACTTTTCAAATTTGTTTCCTAACAAATATAACATGTTTGAAAGTATTTTAAACATATAGTTACTAAAGAATAAATAATTTTTTAATAGTTTAACTTATTACTTAAGTTATAAGCTATATTTTCCACTACAATATCAAACATGCACTTAATTTATTTATTTATAAAGAGGAATTCATGGAAACATTAAACCACACACTTTCACATACTCAACATGTGATTTATCATTTTTATCCTTCTACCTTAATGCTTAAATATGTGTGTATATTTAATAGAATGACAAAAATAATAAATCACATAGTGATTAGGTGAAGGTGTGTATTCGTGTTTTCTCATTTATAAAATGTAGGGTTTTTTTCCATATAAGTTTGCGATATACAAACATCTTACATAAGACCCACCTAATTTTGAGCTTAGGGCTTTGAAAATAAACTCTAAGAAATCCTCACTTATCGTCATCAACGCATTAATCTAAAATGAGAACTTCTATCTATTCAGAAAAAAAATTGTACCTCGGTCAACAACAGGTTAATGAGCTAAGACTCACTTTTTTACATGAGCTTTTCATCTTATTTTTGTAATATAGATTGACAGATGAAAATTTATAAGAAAATAATTATATGGATAAAATTATTTTGTGATTCAGTTTACAAGTTACAACCCACTANCGTAAAAAAATTGAGATTCGATGATTTTGCTTCACACAAATGATATTTACATTCGAACGTAATAACGTTTGAATGTTAACTTGGATACGTTTAAATGTAATATTCGGATGTTAAAGGAGAAGAGTTCGAACTTAAAATTTGTAATGTTCAGATATTAGTTTGTTGTTCGCACGTATCTATTACAATCAGTCGCAAACAAATATTCTTCACTCGCTCATCTTGTTGACTTGCATTTGTGGCCTTGGTTTCTGCCTCATTCTCATTACTAAAAAAAAAAAAAATAGAAAAATTTTACTCATCATTCTTGCACCAGAAATGATGAGTAGAAGACCTCAATGAGTTTAACATACAAAACAAAAACAAAAATAAAAAAAAGTGTAGCGTTTAGTGTGTGGTATGATGAGTAACAAAGCCAAAAAATTATTCTCAACTCAGATATCATTTATAGCACATTAAATAAAATATTTACATGATATAATTTATATAAATATAATATTTTCAAATAACTCCTGTAATGGATCAAATTATGATGTAAAATCCAATTTATTGCCATAATATCTATATTTCTAAGAAGAATGCTTATTTTTCTGTTTATTCAAAAATACAAATGAGGGTTGCGATTACCTGATTTTTGGGTTGGAGAATTGCTCGATTGACACCTAGCAATATCTTTATTACGATATTCTCCCCCAACAAACAAAAATAAATAAATAAAATTAGAATATTATACTCTCTGCATCAATGTTTTGAATATTGTTTCGGTAATCGTTTCAATTATGACACTGGAATGAAATATTTCAATACCGGTATCGTTTAGAGTATCATTTCGAGATAGTCTATATATAATAAATTAATTATATATGTATAAATTATATTTCGAAATAGTATCAACGCAAATATATATTTATAAAACTCAATATACTTTTAAGTACTGTTTTCAATTTCGTACCATATCGGCCGATACGGCCGAAATTTTCCGTAGCGGCTGCTGGGCCGGTACAGGTACCCCATACGTTTCGTACCGGCCAAAATACCGGCCGGTACCGGCCTCAATTTTGGCCTTCAATTTTTTTTTTTCATTTTTTCAAGTTACAAGCTTATTTTTTGACCCATCAATTCAGACTAGACTATTTATAATTTATATATATGTATTTATATATAATTTATTCATATATAGACTATTATTTTGAAATATAATTTATATATATTTATATATATAATTTATTCGTATATCAACTATCCCGAAACAGTACACGAAATAATACCGGTATCGAAATATTTTGTTCCAGTGCCTTGACTAGTACGGTATTCAAAACATTGCTTTTAAGTTCTCAATTCAATTATTTAAAAAAAATAATTATTCATCTTCATCACGAAAAGGTAAATAGGAATTTGATTTTTGGTTCTCGAAAAAAGTGAATTAAAAAAAGTTAAAAAAATAGTATTAAGATATGAGAATTATAGTAAAAATTATGAAAAAAATTAGAGTTTTAATATTAATTAAAAAAATAATAATTTTGACCGGTACAAAGAGACTGATACACCAAAAACTATCGAATCGCACCGATACGATCGAGATTTGATCTAGTATAAAACATGTATATTTTCTATACCGATTACTACCCGATACGATAAATGTCAACCGTTACGGTACGGATTTGTTCTGCATGTTATATTTAATATAGATTGTGATATTAAATATGTGAATTTATTGAGTATGAGTTATTATGTATTTACGTGAACCATTATCTCAAAGAGATGCATTGGTTCAATGGTAATGGTATGTTGTTTCAAATGATAGGGTAGGAGTTTGAAACTCTACAAGTGCAATTTGATTTAATAATTTTGTGAAGTGTTGGACTTGGACAGACACAATGCTTGGGCCAACCAAGCCTTGCACGTGGGCCAAAGAGTCATAACACTTGGGTGTTTGCACATGGGCTGAATAGGCACTTTGATATGGTGCAATGTTTCTCAAAAATCAATTTAATTGAAAAGGCACTTCTGGAGACTCGAACCAGTGCCCTCCCTTTCCCAAGTGAGGCGCCTGTTAACCACTAGGCTAAGTCATACCCTTTGGTCTTTAAGTGAAACATCATAACCTTTAAACCAGTAACTGCCAGTAGAAAAGTCACAAGTTAAGAGTTGTGATCTTTCACATGGTGTCACTTCATTCTCTATAAATAGGGGATGAGACCCACGAATTTCATTCATTCCATTCTCTCATATTTTCAGTCACTTGCACAATTTTGTAGAGAAACTCTGAAGGAAAAACTTCAGAATTGCTATCTGCAGTTGGTGACTTTGTTGTATCCTGGAGGTGAATTGCTTGTAACCCGGTAGCAAACTCTTTCGAGTGGGGGCAATTATCACCTTAAAGATAGTGATCAACACGCCTCAAAGTCGCATTTATTTTTCAGATTACTGTATCCGCACAAATATTCTTTAACACTGCATGACAATAATCTTTTCCATTAATTCAGGAACAAGTCTAGCCACACAAATCTAATCCTTTTTTTTCTACTTTTGAAAGGGACAGAAATGCATGGATTCCCCACACAGGTTCCTATTCGCCAACGTACGTACTACTACTACCACCTGACGGAAGCTGGATGTCGTCACTAAAACAACACTTGAATATTATATTTAAAGTTAAGTTTGAACTAACTATATTTTATATAATATAAAATTAATTATGTTCTAACGTAAACTACTACAAATAAAGATATAGAAATAAATAAAAATAGAATATTAGGCGCCTTTCCAACGCAAGAATCTTTCCCATTAATTCATAATCCAAGTCGAGCCACACAAATCTAATCTTAGTTTTGAAAGGGACAGAAATGGTCCCCACACTTCCTATTCACTGCATGCCCACGTAGTACAGCGTGACCCTACCAATTGCAGAAAATTGATGAATGGTCGATGAATCTGAATGCGATCTATATGCCATATCACTATATCACTATAAAAAAAAATTATTTATTTACGATTAATTAATTCTAACAAAATAATTATTTATAATTAAAATTAATTATAAATAATTTTTTAGTTACAATAAATTGATCACAAAAGTTTATTTTTTTTATAATATGTGTACGTGTGAATCAAGCACCTGAATAATCTACCAGTTTTCTCGCTGACCATGCATGAACTTAATTCAAAGAAAAAGGCATTGCATTAATTAGTTTTGCATCATATTTCAAATACAGATATCAGTTGCTATAGGATCAATAAAAAAAGGTAGATATCCATCACTGGCAACTTTTATTGTACATGGTCCCTTGAGAGTAATAGCTAGCATTTATTATTGATGCCAAATTATAACCATCAGAGTATGCATTTATCATCAATATCCTTAAGCAACCTACAAGCAGCTTCTCACCATTGGTTTGGTCTCCAAGCTGTGCCTGGATTTAAAATATAAATTAAATAATTAAATTTTACCAACTTTATTTTTGTCACTTCTCATCCTTCACAAAGGATCTCATTCAAGTAAAGTCACAATCTGATATACTTCAATACATCATATTGTAAAATATTTTTTATTATGAAATATATTTAATATATCACAACATCAGTTTTTAAACTTTATCTTTATGGTATCTGTTTCTAAACCTATCATTTCTTTTTTTAGGATAAAATAGATCTAAATTAGTAGGCCATGTTTCTTACAAGTACCGTTACGTGCATGTAGATATAATGTGAGACCAGCTAGTTAGATATATAAATGGTAAAGTCACTTTTCAAAATTTCCAAAATTCCTCATAATTAACTTTATTCACAAACATCACTCAAACATACACTTTTCATTTCTAATTTAAAAGTTTCAACCATTTTCATCTAAACATTATTCAAACATAAAAATTAATATAATTTTTATAAATTTTATAAATTTTCAAAAAAAATGTTAAAAAGGTATATTTAAACAATTTTTTAACTGTATTTATTCACTTTCGCAAGCTTCAATATAATACTTATATTAAAAAATATTTTTATTCAAAATTTTCTCCCTACTTTCTTATAATCCAATAAAATATTTTCACTCAAACTATTTCATTACTATTTATAAAATTTTGAAATACTTTGATAATATCTTAAGAATCCAAACAGTACTAAGTCTAAAACAATTAAGGTGAGATCCACTACTTTGACCTATCTTATCATAGGCCAAAATCAAGCCCGAACCCTTTTCCTACTGCATGGTCTTACTCCTCCAAGTGGTTACAAAAGTAACTGTGTGTGTCCTCTTTTGCTCATTCATTTAGAAGTGTATGTGTGCAAATAGGTGACATCTGTTTTAAGATTAGGGTTATAATCTAATCGAGCCGAGCCAAGCCGAGTCGAGCCGGTCTTTGGATTGTCGAGCTCGGCTCGACTCAAAAAACCCAAGCTTGAGCCCAATCTCGAGATTTTTTTCCAATCTTTGTTCGAGCTTGAGTCAAGCCGAGCCGAACCAAGTAGAGCCGGAGTTGTTTATTTTTTAATGTTTTAATAAAATTCAATAATTAAGAAATTAGATAAATAATAAATCTGAATTTAATAAAAAAATTTAAAACTAACAAGTATACCCTTTATTGAATTAGAAAATTGTGAAAAGTTATAAATAATTAGTATTTAACTAGTTTATATTTATTCATAATAACTATATATTATATGCCTACATAAATTACCAATACATATAGATAATATGATAGTATATATCAACATTTCTTATATAGTTTCTTACATACTAGTATATGAAATTATTAAATCTTACTGCTAACTATTGTACAAATTATAAAATAGCTATAAAGTACATTCAATATGTAGGCATAATTAATTATGTTACATATTATATGTTTAATTATAAAAGGTGTTATGCTTATATTATTAACCAATATATATACATATATATATGTATGTATATGTACACATTTATCAATGTATGACTGAGATATAATCGAGTCGAGCTAACGAGTCGATTTGAACATAAACAAGAGGGCCTTAAACGAGTCTTAGCCGAGTCGAGTAGATTTTAGTCAGGTATGTGTCATTTATTAATCGAGCGGGGATCTGTTGTCACGAGCGAGTTTTTTTTTTTTTTCACAAGTCAAGTTCGATTTGAGTTTAACTAAGTAAGTATCGAGTGGGCTATTGAACGGATTGGTTCGTTTACAGCCCTATTTAAGACCCTTAGTTCTTATTCAACTAGACTTGATAGGCAAGAAAATTGAAAATGAATCAGTAGTTGCAGAATAATATTTGTGGACAACATTTGTAATTAGACAAGACAATGTCATTCGATTTTATATGCGAGTAGAAAACTCAGATATGATCGTAATGTCTCTGACGTTGCAATATATGCAATAAGCGAGTCAGAAATAAACCTAAAATCTGAATATTAAAAATAGAATGTTATATTGAATACATGCTCTCTTTTAGAGTTACGCAAACATATAACAAAAACGTATGCAACAACCAACAAAGAGAAATGGCAGGGAGGAAAAAAACTGGATAATTGGATAAAATTATCACTATTCCCCATAATTTAGTTGTTTAGGGTTGAAATTGCCTGGTGAAGGGGCTTTGTGTACCACCTGACAACTAGCCATATGGTCCACAAAATAACTTGAAGATTAACTCGTAGATGGGATTGAAGACTGCTGCAGATCTTGGATACCCCAGAGGTGGATTGTTAATTGCAGTACAGGGCAAAAAAGTGAATTATAGTGATAGTCAAGATACAGGAATGGAAAAGGACTAACATTGCTAACTCTTAATTAGAGCCAATTTGGTTCACACGGAATGGAGTGCAGAGTGAACACCTATTCTGACTCCTACCTTGAGAACGAGAGTTGTGTTTGTAATGAGCTTCTTCATTTTTTCAACTTTCAATTGAGGTTTGGTATGGTTGTATGCTAGGAATGTAGGTGGAATTGGATTATCTTCTGCAAGGCCTTCAAGCTGGCAAACTAAACCCAGAACTCCCACAAGTCAAGGCACTTATACTTTGCAACAGTCAGAGAAGACACTTGTTTGGTGATGCCATTCTCTAAGTACATTGGAAGACATTCTCTCTTGAAAGATCGAAAATTTTCTAAACAATGATCAATGAAAAACATCCATGTACCAATTGACTAGTTAAACTTTTTAACATAAGCTACATAATAAAGACCAACAAACAAGTGAGGAGTCGTCTCACTTACCATCAACATAATTCTTTTTGCGTATGATTTGATTTCGATCATCTACAAGGAAGTGCAATTGTCCTTAACCTGCACTACAAGATTGATGGAATGGTACAAGGGTTGGAAAGTACTAATGGGAAATTACGGGTGGATCAACTTGTGTTGAGTGTTAAGGACATTCTCAGTAGATTGTTTGATGAGTTTACCTCATTCAAGGGGGTTAGTACTGAGGTTCCATCATCTACCACTACTTCGCCTCCTACCGACGCTAGGAAGACAAGAAAGCATAAGTGAGGTATGCGGTTTGGCGATACACGAGCAGAAGAAGAATTTAGATGGTCCGGTAGACTTGGAAAGACATTTGTCAATGGAGTTAAACTCCTATATGGAAGAGTTTGATATTTTGGTTTGGTTAAAGATAAATGTTGTCAAATATCCTGTCATTGGAGAGTCAAATCGTAGTGTTTGGTAATCCATATTTCTACAATAGCCTCAGAGTCTCTCTTTAGCACTGGGGGCACATATTGGATCCCTTTTAAAGTTCATTGTTTCCTACCATTGTAGAGACTTTGATTTGAATTCAGAACTAGATTGAAAGGAAGCCGATTTAGGTTCAAGAGGTGGCAGATTATGTGGATTACTGCAGGGAGGAGGACGAGTAAGATGGAAGTGGTAATTACTCTTAATTAATTCTTTGTTGTAAGTTGTTTTATGTTTCATATTTGAAATTAATTTTGATTTCAATTGATATAGGTTCAAATTCGGGAAAAAAAGCTCAATCACAATCCACTTCGGGCATGCATTCATATACATATGGTTTTTTAATTCATCCTTTATAGGCTTGTATTTATTTTCTTACATTTTCTAATTCAAGTACCTTTAGTTTTGAGACATCATATTCTCATTTTCATCCATGTTTTTTATGTTCTTGTTTCATATTCATATGGTAGGTAACATGGTTATTAATATATTGTACAATCCATCTTGGATACTTGGTACCTTGGAGGGACTATTTCTAAATTCTAATAGATTTTTCATTCTAGAGGACTCAAACTATTTGTAATAGTTTTATATTAATTGATGATATTTTTGAATTTTATTTAGGGATTGTGATTATTTTAGATTAATTTGTAATAATTTAGATGTAGACTTTATTTATTTTTAGTTTTAAAGCATGTATTTTTTCATATGGGCTGAAAGTCATTTATGGGCCCAGTGTTGTAAAACAGCCCCTAAATTAATAGATTATGAGCTTCAAAAAGGAATTTTGGGCTCAATTAGCCAATGCCCATTAAGACCCTTTGGTGGCTGAACGACCTTGTGCCAATCCGCCCGCTCGTCTAGACTAGTAGAACCACCCTCTTGCAAATAGCAGGGCCTTGTAGTGGAAAAAATACGCTCCCAGCCCAGGTAAGTGCGAGAACTCAAAACATCGTATTAAAAGTATAATAAGAGTACTATACCATTTCTCGAAATGATAAATATAACTTGCACCCTTAGACCATCAGGAATTTTGTACTTTGAACCAAAAATTAAAACTACCAAAACTAAAGTATCGCACCATGATCAAGATCCGACCATCAACATTCATGTACTCTATAACCCTTTTTCATCTATGTTAACAATTATAATTGGATAATGGTTCAAAGTACAAAAATACATCCAATAATTTGTGGGTGCCACTCTACTTTCTTTCTTTCTCAAATTCATATGATAATGTGCAGCAATATTAGCGTGCTTTCATTTATTATTAGTGTTATAAATATATAGATGAATTTGGTGGATGATCCTTTAGATTCCACATTTTAGAATTCTATTACACTTATTTATCAACTATTGGGATTACTAATTAAGTTTCCTTTCATTATTCGAGTGTGTGGTCGGTAAGTGTCTCGCTTGTGTATAAGTGCAAACACTTTTTGTGACTAGCATACTTTTTGTGACTAGCAATATATATATATATATATATGCACACGATGTAGATGATAGTCTCTCAAATGAGATTGGACCAATTACCTTATATTATGGAAAAACATAGTCATTCCAAGTTCGTGGATGGTGCGATGACGACGCTCATTTTGTTCAGGAATATAAGGGCAAGAGAAACGATGAAGAATATAACTTTGACGTTGGAGATGTGACGTAAATTGATGGTTAAAAAATTCACTCCCTCCACCAGACTGAAAAGATTTTATTAAATTGACATTCAACATATTTTTCAAACAAGAGAAAATAAGTAAAAAAATCAGATTTTTTTTTTTTTTTTTTTTGCAAGGGAATAAGCCACATGTATTTAGAGTGAGCATCAACTAAGCATGCATAATAGTGAAAATTTTCAACACTAAAAATAGGTGCAAGTCCACAATAATCATAATGATTTTTAAAAAAAAAATGTCAGAAGTAACACTAGAAGACGGTAAAAAATTTCATTTTCTAAGTTTGAATAAGTATTCAAGACTTGCTGACTTGAAGAGCATAGGCCTGGGAGTGTCCCAAACGTTGATGCCACACTTCTTCAGAGACCTACTGGAACCAAGTGGAGAAGTGAGCATCATAAGATGGGGACAAAGTATAGAGGTTACCCATATGTAGCCCCAAGGCTATTCAATAGAGAGAAGACCTTCATCTTATGTTGCACAGGGCACCCGATGGCAGCAAGGCTATCACAGAGACCTTTGAAAGTGCGTAAGTGATTGGTTAGGGTGGTGTTTGGTTCCATCCATAGATATGCAAGCTGCTAGGTAAAGTGGAACTCACACTTCTATGAATCCAAGGCATAGGCTTCCTTCAAAGAGGACCAAACCTAAGCAGTTGACTCCAACCTGACAACAAGGCTAAGTGTCTCATCTGAAGGGTGCCAATGATCCACCCACGAAGTAGCCTATCTGATTTGCGCCACTAAATAAATTTTTCACTAAAGGAGGTCTAATCAGAGCCTGAAGCCCAATCAAGGGCACCATATGTTGGAGGTGCCGAGCTCTCACCGAGAAGATGATCAACCAGGTCTTGGCTTTCTGCCAAGGCCAAAATTTGCTCACGCCGCAATGGGTAATTAGAGTTGGTGAGGCGCAAGGTAACAAAACTCTCAATGTTGAGGGAGATGGTAGCCAAGGGAGTAAGACTTTGTTACTCTCACACAGGCTCGATCTGGTACCATGAAGAAGAGTGCACACAAGGTGTTTGAGAAAAAATACTCACTCACTGTGAGAGTACCGAGAGTCTTTGTATTCATTTATATACAAGGTACAAGGTTCTATTATGAATAATACTCGACGGTTGGAATGCAAGATTATACAAGGAAAAATAAAGTTGTAATTATCTATATGCTTCCGTTGGGTTGAGAGGTTCTCATTTATAGGCTAGCCGTTGGGTGAGTTGCCATCATGTATATAAACGTGAATCTGTATTTGGTATATCCCCATGATTGGTGCATAGCCGTTGGGGTTGAGCTGCGTTGATATCCTGAAATTAAATGCAAATAGTGGGGAGTTAATTAACTATTTGTATGTTTTCCACCCAATTTCAAGGGATCCATTACTAACAATTTCAAATGATTGTTAAATACTATTAAATATATGCACTAAAGAACTACGAGTATTGAACAAAAACTGCACAAAATGGAGGTAAATAAGCAACTGCACATTTATGAATACCAATAAATAAGTAATTGGTAAATAAAAAGATCGAACAAATTAAGCTTGAGACAAGGGAGTACTGCCTCTATGCTCAACAGCCGACAAACCAAGGAGCCTAACCACCATACAACACAAAATTACTAGACAGCTCATTCGCATTAATTGATCCGTAGCTTGCAAAACACAAAACTAGATACACACAACACCTTCGCATGCCGCAATTCTGCAATGCACGAATTAGCTGATCAACGACGATACAGAGTTGAAAATACAGAATGAACCTCCTAACTATATATTTATAGACCCAACGTACGAACTTATTTTGGCATTACAATAGGCTGAATAATTTGGTTACTGAGAAAATGGAAAATAGATTAGGAAAACGCAATTTTTCAGCTTTTCTAAGGGCAATTTAATTCCCCATTGTGTACCACAGTACTTGTTTCTCCCGGCTGGGAAGCAGCAAAAAGTAAAAAATTAGTGGTTCTAACCCAAAACAAAATCTAGAGGGGGGTGAATAGGTGTAATTAAATTTTACTGCACTATTTAAAAAACTTGTCAAACAAGCAGTCAATCAATGAAATAATTTACATAAAAATAATCAACACATCAATTTGGTCACGAAATGGAATTAACTCATTTGAAAAACGTCTTCAAAATCTAAAACCACTCAGGGTATAAGTCATCACCTAAAATTCATTATAGAAATTTAGTTTGTTACAACCGATTTAAAAACACTCACAAGACCCTTGTAGTAGTTATATCTGGCTTGAAACATCAGGAGTGGACCACTCGATCTTTGCATGCATCCAGCTCTGGAACTCCAACCTTTCTATAGCTTCATCACGAGAACCTCTCGATCTTTGCTTCAACGGCAGCTCTGGAATCCCTTCCGGCCAAAGAACATTCACATCAAATGATTTAGCAGTAGTTGACCTCAAGCACAATAAGATGGGGATTTGATTTAAGAGAGAATGAAAGTATATGGAATGGAATCTTTCTCTATATGTTTTGCTCTCTTTATGCTCTATGAGTGCTTGCCAACTGAAGAAATGAACAAGCCTCCATTTATAGTATGCATGGCACACGGCGCTGAAATCCCAGTCAAAGTCATATTTTTGAACATTCGCTTGAGTAGAGTGTTGAGCGATCGAGTTCAAGCGCATGTTATATCAAAGAGTCACTTGAGCCATGAGTTGAGCGGGTGTCGAGTGAACACTTTGTCTCGGTTACCGCTCGAACCAGTGTTTAGCAAACTCTTTGTATGATTGTATGCTCGAGCGCCATCTCGAGCAAGTGTCGAGCGAACTTATCTCTATAAGGGTTCCGCTCGAGCCATGTTGAGCTGAATTCAATCCCTTTTCACTTTATCTCACTTAATACTATTACAACACAATTTAACACAGGTTGTCACATGAATATTGTTGAGGATATCACTCCTCAATCATAGTCTTCCCATTTATGTCAAAGATTGACCAACGTGATTGTAGGAAATTCTTTGTATATTGTTTCCTTTTCAATTGTAATTATTTCCTTTTCAATTGTAATTTCATTTATTTGTATTAATGCAATACGCTATGTAAAATCATATAAATGCAAACATTCACCATCAGAAAAGTAAGGTGAATTTTCAAACATTATCATGGTATCAAGAGCCAGCCTGGATTAACATCCGTCGATCCTCATGGCCTCTGATTTTGCACCCACCCTCCTTCCCTTCAACACCATGATTCACATGGTTACCATCAAGCTTTCATCATCCAACTACCTCCTATGGAAGAGCCAACTCCTTCCCCTTCTTGAGAGTCAAGATTTATTGGGTCATGTTGATGGCACACTTGTGCCGCCATCTCAATTCGAACCCGCAGGCTCTCAGACGCCTTCCAACAAATACCTGGCGTGGAAAGCCACGGACCAGCGTTTGCTCAGCCTTCTGCTTTCCTCCCTCACCGAGGAAGCAATGGCCGAAGCTGTANCTTCTCCTTAACCCCTCTAAATGTATTGTATTTAGACTTGCCCACCATTGTAGGTAAGCCCAAGTATTTTTCATAAGATCCACAAACCACCCCACCTGCTGCAAGACTGATCTTTCTTCTTTCTGTTGTAGAGGTATTTGTACTAAAAAATAAGGATGATTTTTCCTTATTCAGAAACTGGCCTGAAGCTGCCTCATACATTTTTAAAATACAGCACCATTGTCTCCATTCTTCCTCATTAGCTCTTCCAAACAAAACACAATCATCTGCAAAGAGCAGATGATTGACTCTCAATCCACCTCGAGCAACTGCCACCCTTATGATAATACCCCTCTGATCAACAGAATTCAATAGAGAGCTGAGACATTCAGCACAAAGAATGAACAAGTAGGGAGAAATAGGGTCTCCCTGCCTTAATCCCCTTGATGGTATCACCTTCCTCCCTGGTTTCCCATTCACTAGCACAGAATAATTCACTGAGCTCACACAACTCATCACAAGCTTAATCCATTGCTGATTAAAGCCTAATCTCCTTAAAACAGCTTCTAGGAACTTCCATTCAATCCTATCATAAGCCTTCGACATATCCATCTTCAGTGCCATGCTCCCTTGCTTGCCTTTCAGCCTTGTTTTCATAGTATGTAACACTTCATAGGCTAACATTACATTATCAGAAATGAGTCTTCCCGAAAGGAAAGCACTCTGGTTAGGAGAAATTATAATAGACAGAACAGATTTCAACCTATTTGCAATAGCCTTAGAACAAAGCTTGTACACCACATTACAAAGACTTATTGGTCTAAATTCACTAACCA
>QEOY01001657.1:99890-144480 GCA_003123805.1 Juglans sigillata
CTGTGTAGACCCATTGTTATATTCTGGTTCAATGTTATGTTATGATTCAATGCCTTTATGCTCTGTCAATGCTTATTTGTTTTTTCAATGCTATGTGTTGTGTCACTGATTATTTGTTATTTCAATGTTATGTGTTGTGTCATTGCTTATGTGTTGTTTCAATGCAATGTGTTATTTCAATGCTATGTGTTGTGTTCCAATGCTATATGTTGTGTCAATACTTTAGGTTGGTATGTGCAGACACACTGCTATGGTCTGTTTCAATGACGTGCTATGTTTCAATGCCATGTGTTGTGTCAATCCTTTGGGTTGGTCTGTTCAGACCCAATTCTATGTTCTGTTTCAATCATATGTTATGTTCCAATGCCCTTGTGTTGTGTCAATGCTTATTTACTATTTCAATAATATGTGTTATATCAATACTTATTTACTATTTCAAATGTACGTTTTACCAAACGTACTATGTGCTGTGTCATTGTAGAATGGGCTGCGAATGCTCTTATGTGTTGCTTCAATGCAATGTGTTGTGTCAATACTTTGGGTTGGTCTGTGCAAGCCCATTGCTATGGTTTGTTTCAATAGTGTGTTTGTTTCAATACCATGTGTTGTGTCAATGGTTTGGGTTGGTTTGTGCAGACCCATTGCTATGTTCTGTTTCATTGTTGTGTTATGTTTCAATGCCCTTGTGCCGTATCAATGCTTATTTTTTTTTTCAATGCTATGTGTTGTGTCATTGCTTATGTGCTATACCAAACATACTATGTGTTGTGTCATTGCAGAATGGGCTGTGAATCCTCTTATGTGTTGCTTCAATGCAATGTGTTATTTCAATGCTATGTACCGTGTTTTGATGCTATATATTGTGTCAATGCTTTAGGTTGATCTATGTAGACCCATTGCTATGATCTGTTTCAGTGATGTGCTATGCTTTAATGCCATGTGTTGTGTTAGTGCTTTGGGTTGGTTTGTGCAAACAAATTGCTATGTTTTGTTTCAATACTGTGTTATGTTTCAATGCCCTTGTGCTGTGCCAATACTTATTTTTGTTTCAATGCTAATGGTCAAATGTTTATAACATTCTACCAGGAAATGAGTATTCACAGACCAACCTAATGCATTGAAACAGAACATAGCATTGAAACAACACATAGTAATTTGTATACTTGCGAGGGGGGTTAATTCACAAGTGTTAGTGGGCCCTCATTCATATGGCAATGTAGTCTTAACCTGGATAGCCATCAAACATTATGTGATTTTTTTCGCAAAAGGCAACCGAGGTTTAAGGTTTTGCAGCCATTTTGTGATATGCTGCTAATTTTGTTGTAATAGAGAAGTAATGTGCCTCACCTAATGCATGCAACCAGGGTATAAGACTTGTGATTAAGAAGTAACATGCCTCACCTAACTTTTGTTGGATTACCTCCCTCAGCTGTGATGATGACAAAGCCAAGATGGTGACACGGGAAATTTGGTACGCTCCTCCATGGCATGGTAATCCAGACTACCAATAAGTTGTGGCAACCAGTTTTGCAGCCATTTGAGGGTGCCAAATTTATAGCATGTTACCACTCGGTTCCTGAGCCGCCTACAAAATCACCCCAAACTTTGTTATTACATGTTTAATATTTGTTCCGAATGTTGTGTGTATACTTTTTAAGAGATGGATTCACAAGACTAAGGACATATATACTTCACCAACCTTCTAAGTCAAGATCCTCAACTCGACCTCACTTACGATGGTCAAAGTGGAGAGTCTCCTATGACTGTTGATGACTCTCCACCCATACCCCATAATGATCCTCTTGGCGCAAGGAAAGTAGCTAGGGGTGCGAACTTCACTCCAGAAGAAGACATGTTACTTGTCTCCGCCTGGCTTAATTGTAACCATGATACCTTCCAGGGAACAGACCAAAACCACTCCCAATCTTGGGAAAGAATTTTTGAATACTTCCCGCAATTTAAACAAACCACAAATGACCGGACCATAAAGTCCTTAAAAAGGCAAAGACCGAATTTTGTACGAAACTAGCCCGAGTTGAAGGGTTGAATCAAAATGTTATGACCAAGCAAGACAAGGTAGAATATTGATACTTTTACTTGTTTTACACAATAATTTATTTTATCTCCATTGGTTTAATTGTCTTTCTTTATTTACATGCAAGTTTGACAAAGCCAAGATTATGTACCAATCGCTAGAGAAATGCTCGTTCCAGTTCGAGCATTCTTGGCACCTGTTGAAAGACCAACCTAATAGATTCAACATAGCACAAATAAGGGTCCAAAGCGAAGGTCGACGATGTCCCCATCCTCGACCCCGACTCGATGTTTGGGAGCTACAATAGATTCAGTTTTTTATCTCGAGGCAGAGAATGTTCTGGATAATGAGATTCAGTATTTGGAGCAGCCAATGGGATGGAAAGCTGGGAAAGAAAAATGAAAGGCCAAAGGCAGGCCAGTAGTGGAGATTGTTGTTCTTAGCAAACTGAAGTATACGCTTCTAGAGAAGTCATGTGCTCAAGAGAAAGAGTTTTTTCCCCTCAAGGCTGAGAAGATAGAATATGACCTGGAAAAAGAGGGAAATAAAATTTGTCAAGAGGATGAGAGACTGAGGTTGGAGGTGAAGAAACTAGAGTTCACCAGCAGATGAGCGCATTATGATGATGGACGTGAGTACATTGCCTAGACTGCAGCGGGTATATTTCCAGCAATGGTAGAGGGAAATTGTGGTGAGATGCAATGGTATAGAGCATTTGTTGTGATTTGATTTTTTAGAAAGTTTATTTCTTTATTTTCTATTTTTTACAATTTTTTATGGATGAGTGTACTATTTACAATTTCTACTGAGGTTGGATGTTATTTATACTGACACAGTTTAAATTTTTTAAGATGTGTTGTTATACATTTATGTTAGAAGGTTGGATGTTATTGATACTGAGACAGTTTAATTTTTTTTTTTATGCAGTTAAACATTTATGCTAAAAGGTTAAAGATGTAGCCATTGGATTGTGTGCATAGATATTTTGAAAACAGGAAATTGACCATTACAATTACAAAAACTATTATAGATTACCCCCTGATAGTACATCTTATAATTTCTATCTTCTGTTGATGGAACATGTCTAGAGAGTGGAAATTTGATAAACTGAAATATAGTCACTACTAACATGAAGAAAATACAAATATTATGCTGCTAGTATACGGTTAGGAATAGAATTGCCATTGATGTTCAATAAGATCTGCTTGGAGCTAAAGAATTGTCGAGTTGTCTTTAATTTGATGATGAGGCTAGATGAAGTCCATAAGTTTGGTTTTATGATTGCGCGATAGTTCCGAGACTTCATCACCAAGTTGATGATACCCAATGTTCGGAACCCAATTATCATCATGCTTGTCTTCGATGATCATGTTACGTAGAATAACACATGCTTTCATTATATTCGTAAGATCTTTGATCTTGAACATCCGTGAAGGTCCACGAACGATTTCTTCTTATTCCCTTGTGGAGATGAAATTGTCTTCACAAAAGTTGACCACTTTGGATGAATGTCATCGGCAAGGTAGTACCTTATTGTGTACTCATAGCCATTGACTAAGTAATTTACTGGAGGAGCACGACCTTGTGTCAATTCCATGAAAGTAAAATATCTCTCTAGCACATTGATATTGTTATCCGAATCAGGCAAATCAAAAAAGTGCATGTCATATCCAAATATTATAAGAAACAACCGCTTCTAAAATAATTGTTAGTTCACAACAATGGCTAGAGTACATACCTTTCCACGCAGTGAGATAGTTTTTTCACTTTCAATGCATGCAATCAATGCTTCCGAGCATCCCAAGAAATCCACATTTTTCATCAATGGTGAGCAATCGAGCAATATATATATATTTTTTTAAGAAAAAGTTAGGGTCACCTGTACACTAGTGACCCATCTCCAATTTTATTAATAACCCTCACTTGTGGCAGAGGAAAACCGTGGTTACAAAAACAAACATCTGGAGTACAAAATGAAAAAAACCCAGAATGCGGGAAACATCTAACCAGAAAGAAAACTAACATAGCCAAGAAAATAAACAAAAACACCAAACTCACGAGACTAACTAAAACGCAAAGACAGTAAACTTGAGTAGTCCATGCGGATAAGACCACGCAATGCAAGGGAGTCTCCAGTAATTGCGAAACAGCTAAATCTTTACCAGAAGCTCCATGTTTGGCTAACCAATCTGCAACTTTATTTCCCTCACGAAAAACATGATGGAGCGAGCAGGTCATGGAGGTCATAATGTCCATAATTTCCTCCCAGAAATCCTCCAGATACCACACCCCACATCTATTGCTCCTCCACCAGGATATAACAGTCATAGAGTCAATTTCGATATGCACATAATTAAGAGATAAAGATTTACAAGCCTGGAGCCCATGAAGAAGAGCTAAAAGTTCTGCCCGATTATTAGAACCTATACCAATGAAGGAGGAAAAAGCATGAATTAGTTTTCCATGATTATTTCTATTGATCCCACCTATCCTCGAGGCACCAGGGTTACTCAAACTGCTACCATCTGTGTTAAGCTTGACCCATCCCGCCGAAGGACATTGCCAGGTGATAGTTTTGCAACGCCGAATTGGGGTAATAACGGGCTAGACATGCAAACTTTCCAGTACCTGCAAATCAAAACTAGAAATGTGAGAACTAGCATGCATATCACAGCATATAAGACTAATCTACTGACGAACAGAATGAATAATTTCAGAGACAGATTCAAAGCGACCCTCCATACGTGCCAGACAGCGCCTCCGCCAGATTCTCCAAGTGATTATCACTGGGAGAATTCCCAAAATAATGCCAACTTGAGACGCAAGATTCGCGCGACGAAACCACATATCCACAGTATCTTTCCAATTTTGGCCTATCGGGATCCCCAGATATGTCCCAAAATAGCGCCAAATATTATTGGCAATATCACCTGCAAAAAGAACATGATTTTGGTCCTCAAAGTGACCATTAGCACAACAATCACAACGAGAGGTAATAGGGATGCCAATACGTCGAAGATGATGATCGACACTAAGTACCATATACCAAGCTTTCCACATAAGAGAAGACATTTCAAGAGAGAGGCTCTTATGCCAGATCCAGGAGTGACCCTCAATCATATCACTTCTAATGCGGACACAATCCCTAGCCGACTTAGTGGAAAACAAACCATTATCATTTTTAGTCCAAATCAGAACATCCAATCCTGGCTTAGCCTTGCAAATATCCTCTAAAATATCATCAAGATGATCCGGCCCCACTAACTGACGAATAAAATCGACATCCCAATCGTTATTTAATTTGCAATCCTTCACTTGAAGATTTGGATGCCCCACTATATTCATGTCATTACTTAAAGGACCTCTGTCTCTCCATTTATCATACCAGAAAAAAATCTTACCATCCTTAAGACGCCATTTAGAATTATCCAAGACCAAAGGAAGGGATTTAGCAATCATTTTCCAGAACCTGATACCCTTAGTAGGATCAACCAGGGCCCAAGGTTTCAAACCCACATATTTACTCTTAAAAAAATTAGCCCATAAAGAATTACATCAAATAAGATTCCAAGCAAATCTGGCATGAAGGGCTTTCTGCATATCATCGAGGTTTCTAAGAGCCAAACCTCCTTGCTCCACGGGACGGCAGATAGAATTCCAAGACACCCATTTTTTCTTACCTTTGCCATTATTCTCCCCCCAAAAGAAAGTACTCATCATCCGGTAAATGTTTTTAATAGTAGATTGAGGGACCTGAAGGACCGCATAAAGATGAAGAGCCATACTAGAAATAACGTGACGAAGTAAGGTAAGACGGCCACCCGTTGAAAGGAATCTCATCTTCTACCCCGAAATTTTCTTTTGAATATTAGCCAGCATATCTTCAAGATGAATCTGTTTGAGACGACCCAAAATAATAGGCGCTCCAAGATATTTGAAAGGAAAAGATCCTTCTGAAAATCCAGTCTTCCGTAATAATAAGCTTTTGCGAGCAACAGAGATTTTTTGGGAGCAGAAAATGGCAGATTTAGAGTGATTGATACACTGACCCGACCAGCTCTCATATTTATGGAGCACAAATAAAATCTCCCTTATGGCTTGAGAGCTACCATTAGAAAAAATAACTACATCATCAGCATACATAAGATGAGAAATTCTGGGCATACCTCGAGCCTGGGAGAATTGAGCAAATATTTGAGCCTCCACACTTTGCTTGATCAATCTAGAGAGAATCTCTTGAAGAATAATAAAGAGATAAGGAGAAAGAGGATCACCCTGACGTAAACCTCGGCCAGCTTTAAAAAATCCTTTAATAGTGCCATTCATCATAATAGAATACCAAGGAGTCGAGATGCATGTTCTGATAAAATCACAAAAATTAGCAGAAAACCCAAAACAACGAAGAACCTCTAGAAGAAACGACCAATCCACGTGATCGTAGGCTTTAGCCATATCCAATTTAATCATGATATTACCACCATGGGCCTTTTTATTAATGGAGTGAATCATTTCCTGCGTGATACTAATATTCTCAAAGATACTTCTCCCTGGGATGAAAGCGCCTTGTTCCCACGAAATCATTCTTGAGAGTAGCCCTGTCAGATGGTTAACAATTATTTTGGAGCATATTTTATAGAGCCCCGAACAAAGGCTGATTGGCCTAAATTTATCAAAACCAGAAGGAGTATCAACCTTTCGAATCAAGACCAGAAAAGATGCAGTGAAAAATCTTGGAAGATGTTTAGAATTAAAAAAATCAGTAATGGTTTCCAAGACATCCTCTTTCACAATATCCCAACAACTTTTGAAAAAGCCAGAGCTAAAACCATCAGGTCCCGGAGAGCTGTTAGAAGGAATAGAAGACAGAGCAGAAGACACTTCCTTCATAGAAGGCACCGCACACAACATCAAATTATCAGAATCAGAAATAATAGGAGAAATAAGATTCGATAAATCAAGTAACAGTCTAGTCTGCGTGCCCTGCAAAAAAGAAGAAAAGAAGTCCACAGCACCCTGATGAATACTCTCCGGCGAGTTAAAAACCATACCATTCGATGATCTCATGTACACCACTTTTTTACGCCGTTTATTAGCAAGGCAGGCATGAAAAAATTTAGTGTTACGGTCTCCCTCTATATGCAATTTTAACTTGGCCATTTGAGCCAGTCTAGTATCTTCACGACGGAGCCAATTATCCAATTCCGCTGAGGCAGCCATAAGATCCCACTCCGTTGATTCATCCCAATTTTGCTGAAGTTTCTTTTCAATCTCCTTAATTTGCTGCTCAAGAGAAATAATATGCATTTTAGTATGATCAAAATTCTGTTTATTCCATTCAAGCAAGGCGACCTTAGTGTTCTTCAATTTAAAAGCCAATTTTGTGAGCCCATGGCCATCAAAAGTAGCGGACCAAGCCTGCCTAACGCATGACAAGAATTGGGGATGATCCACCCACATTTGTTGAAAATGAAAAGGCGAAGGGCCATAAGAAGAAGGATCCATCTTGAACTCAATAACCATGGGAGAGTGATCAGAAGTGGTTCTTGGCAAGTAAGAGCAAACCACATTCGGGAAATATGAAAGCAAAGAGAAATCCATAAGAACTCGATCAAGCTTTGCCCAAGACCAAGCAAGACCCGACTGCCCATTACACCAAGAGAAAATTCTGCCTTTAGACTTCATCTCAACCAATCCACCTTGGTGAATCCAATCATTGAAATCCGCCATCGCCGCATTAGATCTAGGAGATCCACCCCTTCTCTCCGAATTATTCTGAATAATATTAAAGTCCCCAGCAAAAGAGACAAGGAGCCGACCCCATAGATTAGGAGCTAAGGTCCTCCCACATAAGTTTTCTTTCATACATACTACACTTAGCATAAATGATAGTAAATAAAAACTGAAAAGACCCAGTGTTGACCCGAAGAGAGACAAACTGCAAGTTGGACCTCACCACTTGAATATCAAGAGAATTGGCCCAAAAAATCCAGATTTTACCACCAACATCCACATTAGACGTAAATGAATCAAACTGAAGATAATGTTGCAACCGGATAGCTTGGTCCACATTTTGAAAAGGTTCTAGAACCGCAACCAATTGAGGTTTGAACTTGGAAACAAGATTCTTTAATCTACGTCGAGAGGTACCAATGCCATGGACATTCCATACAATTATAGAATTATTCATAAAGAAAATGTAGAGGGACGGGTAATGACCCGAGTGGAGCTACTAACTTTCTCAATTTTTTTTTTATATTTTTTCTTAACCTATTTATCTTCAGATTCCGAATGGTAATCCTTAAACTGAGGTAGCACATCTCGAGGGATATCAGGGTCCGGCTCAGAAGCAATATCTTCAGGATAGTTGCCAAGATTTTCCTTGAGACTCTCAGTAACTAAACAGTGTGCATTATCCTCAATGGTAATGAAAGCAGGGTCCTCTAATATCAGAGGAGAGAGCGTTTCAACATTAAAAGAAAAAATGGCATTTTGGTTCAAAAGAGTACCTACAACCTCAGAAGGCGCTAGCACTTCCCCATCAATATGAGCATTGAACTCCATAGAATTCCCCATTCCAGAGTATGTTTCCAAATTGTTACCAGACGGTTCCTGAATGGCATCTGATTTCGATAACTCACCAATTGTTTTAACGGACTCAGTCTCAAGGGAGCTAGGCACGGGAATCTCACCACCCTTTTTATTATCAAAACTAGGTCCACCAGGTTCATGATTCTCTGTCATACGTTCATAGTCTTGTTCCCCATGTTTAGTTTTTCTTGCATCCTCACTTGGCGCAACGGGTTCAGCGGCCTCTGTTTCGGGAGTGATAAACAGAGGTTTATTTATCGCACCATCTTCTTTCTGGTTTGAAACGTTTCCACCCGGTTCATTATTTTCTTTGTTACGTCCACGATTTCGTTCCTCCTGCTTTGGTTTTCCTGCACGACAAGTCTTAGAGTTATGTCCCTGCACTCTGCATTTTCCATAGTACACCGGCAACATCTCAAAAATAATTTCTTGTTTTCTACTCGTAGCCAGACCAGGGGTACCAATCCAGAAATACGAGATCGGCTCCTNTGATGAATACGTTGCGGGGCAATTTCATAGAGGAGACCACCGGGGTAGATGACAGACCCCACCGACTGGCAATGAAGGCACGAATAGCGTCCAAAGAGGGACGTTGACGAAGGAACTTGATCACAATAGAAAAGTGGAATGGCTCCGCAGATCGGTTGATTTCTTCTTTGGAGAACTGGAAAAAAATTTCACCGTCCATTACTTTAGGAACACGAGGGGCTACTGTGATTTCAGGGAGGGGTTGCAGCGCCACAACAGCCATTTCGGCGAAAGATGGACGGCCAGAAGAGTGGCCATCCAAAGCTGCCATGCAGCCACAGCAAAACTGAGACTTAGGGAAACGAAAGAATCGAAAACCCTAGCAGAGCACGTAAAGGGCTATTGTTGCGCAATCGAGCAATATTATTAGCATTTAGAGACTGTAAATATTCATTAGAAAAAACAACAATGATTGTCTTCTTGAATTTTTTTTAGGATCTCTATTGCGGTGCTTTCTCTAATTTGTATACACTCATTCATAAAATCAGTAGTTACTCCATACGAAAGCATTTTAATGGCAACAATTATATTTTGCATAAAAAATAAACCAAGTCTTCCGACATTATCTCTTTTTTGGATGAAGTATGGCTTGTAAGCCTGAACCTCATTAAAGAATATGAGGAAATAGCGGACGACTCCTACGGAATCTCCTTTGAAAAAAATTCGAGAGATATACTGGTGGTTCTGCAAAATAGTCGCGAAATAGCTGTTCATGCCCTTGAATATGATCACGCCAAATATACTTACAACACTGGCGATTGTGACCACGCCGAGATGTTGATCCGTCATCATCATTAAGAACAACCTCCAACTCATCTTCCATGAATAAGTTAAGTAACAACTTGTGAAAGAACGAACGAGCCATTTGATGAAGTCAGTAGGAGATAAAGTCAGAAATTGGAGATTTGTAAGATGAAATATGTGTTAGGTTCAGAAGAATGTGAGAATATGATTGTCAACAAAGTGCCTATTTATATATATAAAAAAAAATTATCGTTACACTAGGACGAAAAAATGTTACCGTTAGAGTGAAAACAAAAAATGTTATTGTTATAAAGAAGACAACAAAAGTTACCTTTGGAAAGAAGACAAAAAATGTCACCGTTGACGAAATGATCATCAAAATGTTACCGTTAGAGAAATTGAGAGAAATGTTATTGTTGCATAAAGTACACGAAATGTTATCGTTTGCGAAAGGCTAAAAAGAATTCAACGTTGGATGAAGTGCAAAAGTTGTTACTGCTCCATTTCGAAAATAAGATATTACCGTTGTATATGGGGACAAAAATATATTAAAAAATATCATCATGCTGGAAATCGCACATATTTTAAAAAAAATAGTATTCGTAACACTGTAATAATTTAACAAGTATGATTGTATATAGTGTTTACAAAATGTAGTAGAATGTGATTTTTGAAAAGAATAGGAAAAAGACAAAAAATGTGGTAGTTAAGAATGAAATACAAGTGAGAGAAAAAAGTAATAAAGAATGAATAGGAAAAAGTTATTTGAATAGGATAGAGAAAATGTAGGGAATGAGATGTAGGAGATTTTCTAAAGATATGTAAGCTTTGGGATAAAATTTAGGGAATGATGTATTTTAGTTAAAATTTGGAAAATTTTATGGAAATTTTATGCGGAATGGGATGTGAATGCTCTAAGAGATAGAACCAAAGTTTCTCAACTGTATGGCAAGGAACTCAACAAAATTAAAGTTTGAACTTCATCATCAAAGACAAGTTTCATGGTAAACAACTCATTCAACTATTCTAATTTCATCCAAACCTGTAAGCATTTACCTATATGATGGAATACACTTTGATCAACCCATTGCCTGATATGACTGACATCTTTCTTATTCAATTTCTTCCATTCATCATTAGTTTTCTTTTCCGGTTTAACACCAAGCAAAATAATAGGCTCAAATGACTCTTTGCAATACAGTACATCCTCCATAAATCCACCATTTAATCCATACAAATAATTAGCAAAATAATCAACCAAGCTCTGGTACCACTTTATTAGGGTGAACAAAAAAAAAAAAAAAAAACAACGAAATATTTTCTACCATTAATAGGCTCATGCCATAGTGGGTAAATATTGGAGCTGGTGAGGCACAAGGTAACAGAATTTTCAACGTTGAGGGAGATGGTAGCCATGGGAGGTATACTGTGTTAACGCTCTCACGCAAGCTCTTTGTTACTCTCACACAAGCTCTAGTACTATGAAGAAGAGTGCACATGACAAGGTGTATGAGAAAAATACTCACTCACCATGAGAGTGCCGAGAGTCTTTGTATTCATTTATATACAAGGTACAAGGTTCTATTATGAATAATACTAGCTGTATTGACGGTTGGAATGCAAGATTATACAAGGAAAAATAAAGTTGTAATTATCTATATGTTTCCGTTGGGTTGAGAGGTTCTCATATATAGGCTAGCCGTTGGGTGAGTTGCCATGTATATAGACGTGAATCTATATTTGGTATATGCCCATGATCGGTGCATAGCCGTTGGGGTTCTAGAGCTGCGTTAATAGCCTAAAATTAAGTGCTAATCTCCACTACTATTCATTAAGTGCCATGTATACAGTATATAGACGTGAATTTGTATTTAATAAATTATGTGTAACTCTCCCACCCATTTGGACACTACATCAATTGGGGAATACCCATTATTAACAATTTCAAATGATTATTTTAGTCGCAAATAAGCTTTTGCAAGGAATACTTTATTTTTGTTGCAAATACTATTAAATATATGCACTAAAGAACTATAAGTATTGAACAAAAACTATACAAAATGGAGGTAAATAAGCAAATACATATTTCTGAATTCCAATAAATAAGTAGGTAAATAAAAAGATCGGACAAATTAAGCTTGGGACGAGGGAGTACTGCCTCTATACTCAACCGCCAACAAATCAATTAAGGAACCTAACCATTATACAACACAAAATTACTAGACAGCTCATTCGCATCAATTGATCCGCATCTTACGAAACACAAAACTAGATACACACGACACCTCCGCATGCCGCAATTCTGCATTGCAAGAGATCATCTCTTTATCTAACCACTCAATATGAAAATCAAGCGACTACAATTTATCTAACGACTTGAAAAAAAATAAGTGCAGTATTTAATCTATAGCATAATACCAGTCCTCTTAAACAATCTATTTATTGTATTTCGACAAAGAGCAAGATCAGCTTTTGATAACATGAGTACTAGATTAATTATTAAGTGGTACAATTATCTAAACTTGGGGAGCTGGTTGCGGCGGGCCTTAGCCAACAGAATGGGCAGACATGGTAGCCTCATTCAAGTACTTTATGAGGATGGAAGGTGTGGCGGCGCCATGCTACTTGGATGGATGAAGCTGCAAAATGTTTCAGCTGTTGCGAGTCAGATTGGGCAATGCGTCTAAAGTTGCTAAATTTCCACCAGCATTGAGACATCATATCCTTGAGGTCGCTAGCCAAAAGACAAAACGCTTCAACTTTTGTATGACATTTGAGAGTCCTTGTCGATAAGGGAAGGTCGGATAGTTCGCGGGATTCCAACAACACCCAGTCTAGAAGATTTCTTCCAAAGTGGTCACCTGTCTTAAGACACTTAGTTTTATTGCCATGGTTACTTGAATACGTCCACGCAATTCCTTTCACCACGAAGATCAGTGCATCCAATGGTTCTCCCTCTCGAACAATGTAGCTGCTTTGATTGTAGTGCACTTGCTTGAGAAACTTACAGGTAATCTCATACAGTAATTCTTCACTTTGGTTTTCGAATATGGGCACCTACGTGTTCACAAACAATTGAGCAAAATTAGACTTCACGCAAAATTGAGCCAACCATAATTATAATCTTTAATTGATGTGACACATTTAAGTGGTTTTATAAGTCAACTACTTACATGAAAGATGAATTGAAGTATGACATAACAGTAGTTGGTATGTTGAGGATGGATGTCATTTCTCATAATGTAGCAACTAATTCGTAACTAAATCACTACATCGATCTTACTATACATTTAGTTAATTCTGAAGTATTTTTACAGAAAAATAACTGAAATTCAGAGGTACTGGGTGGGGGCGATAGAAACTCACTCTCCTTAGCAGGGGCAAGCAGAGATGGAGCTTAATCAATTTTCTAAGTGTTGTCGGAAGATGAGGGAATGGATTCTCTGTATTAATATCTTTCTTTCGATCTTTGAGTATTAAAGGTGTCACATAGCTCATGATCATCTGTTTTAACTCGTCAGGGAGTCCGATTGTGCTTATCCAACACTCAATGCAACGTAATTTAGTTCTCATGATCTCTACCTTTTCGGCCTCCTCATCCATATATGTCAAGTAGCACTGCTTAGATGTCTCCAACCACTTAGACATGATCTTATTATGCTTCTTAGATTTCTTCGACCACTTATAAATCTCCTTCAACTCATTAGATGCCTCCCACTGCATGTACACCTGTCACATCACAATTATGTTGATCAGTTTGGTAAAAGATTTCCACTCATAAATTACATCTAAAGTTATCAATTGTCACATTATATTCATAAAAGATTAGATTTCTATTGATCATAAATTTTCACATTATTAATATATTCTTAGACTAGCCATATTTTAGTTAATAATAATCAAAGATAGAGATTAATTTATTGCTTGCTAAATGTTTAAAATTTAAATTTATAAGACAAAAAATTCTTCTCATCAGTCACTATTTACTACCATACACCCCACATCTTATAAAAAAAATAAAAAAAGATGTCATATGTGAGGTGTGGGATGAATAGTTGCTTATGTATAATATTCCTCTTACAAGACTATCGTGATATGATACTTTTAAATGGGTCGGAGAAAATTTCATCCAATTTATTTGAGACAAAAACGTTATTCTTAATATTAGTACAAGGTTTTCCTCCAAATTGGATTGGAAATAATTAACAATCGGCCCCCAACCTAATTATATATATAAAAGTTTACAAATTATATAATAAAAATATATATCATAGATAAACCATCCCGGCCTAACACGTAATTTGGGATCCCAAAGATACATGAGAATTTCATTTTTATATCTTCATATGTGAATCAGACTCTTTTAATAAATAGACCACCTAATATAGAATATTTAATTAAATAAGTAATAATTCAAATTAAAGACCTCTAAACATATATCTTTATAAAATATCACCAATTACTCAAAAAAGTTTGAGCGCTGCTGCGAATTGAATAGACGAAAATAATTAAAGTGCAACCATGCATATTCATGTAAACACATAATTATATATGGAAATAATAAGATCCCTGCTTAAAAAACATTAACAAAAGAAGAAGAAGAATAAGATGATAATCAACAGTACCAACCTGCAAATTTCCGATGAAGTATAAAAACAGAAGCAAGCCAAAGATCTTGATTAAAACTGTGAAACAGCTTTCCCAATAATAATAAGGATTTGCTTTAAGGTTTTGACCAAGTGAACTGCCAGAAAATGATCAGAAAACATTAATATATATATATATATATATGCTCAAAATGAATAACAATTTATAACTTCTTTTTACCTTCAAATTATTATCTTTCTTTAATTTGTTGAAATTAATATTGTGGTAGCTGAATTACTACTTTGGCATGCACGTCGGACATTTAAGCTATAATTTTTAATTATATATGACTTTGATTCGATTTTAATCACTGAAATAAGTAAAGAATAAAAAAAAGGTATCATGCACATCTTAGTATAGTACAATTTAGTTATGTCTCAAAGTGGTACTTTCAACATATTATGTTCGAAAATGCTAGATCTCCAGCTGGGGACTCCGCTGGAGTCTAGTAATGTATTTTTATGTGTTTTTTATTATATAAATTTTTTTAATAATTTTTTTTTTAAAAAAAATATATCCAACGAGATCAGCTCTAGCAGGAGCCAAGCGGGGGCTGTAGCATGTTCCTATTATGTTTGATTACATTTTTTGTACTTTCCATATTAGTTTTGCGCTCTGCTAGGGTTTTTGCGATTTTGTTTTTGCGTGGTTTCCCTTCAACGTAGGCTGCATGGCGGCCATTGGTTTGCCGACCATGGCAGCCCCAGCTCGGTCTTTTGCAGATTTAGTCTCCGCAGTGCCTCAACCTTTGCCAGAGATGGAGGTTGCGTTCCGACAGCCAAAGACTATTGACGGTGAAATGGTGTTTACGTTTTCAACGGAGGAGATCGCAAAGCTGGCCCAACCATTCCGTTATTCTATTGTTCTGAAATTCATCAGGCAGAGACCCTCATTAGATGTGGTAAGGTCCTTCATTCGTAGTCGTTGGGGGCTGTCTA
This sequence comes from Juglans sigillata, assembly GCA_003123805.1. Classification (NCBI taxonomy): domain Eukaryota; kingdom Viridiplantae; phylum Streptophyta; class Magnoliopsida; order Fagales; family Juglandaceae; genus Juglans; species Juglans sigillata. Next base: position 115,371 of record QEOY01001657.1, read on the forward strand.
GTATGCCTATGGTGTCTGCTATGCAGCGTCCTCGGAATGTCTTCGTTCGGATGGCTAATGAAATGGACTTCAACAAAGCTTTGTCCAGAGAATCATGTGAGGTAAATGGGGTTTTCTACAGACCTTTCGCATGGACGCCTGATTTTGATGAAAACCATGAACCTCCGTTTGTCCCGGTTTGGGTTTTTCTGCCCGGACTTCCACCCAATTTTTATCAACCATCTGTTCTAAAAATGCTCACTGCCCCTATCGGACGCCTCATCCGTTGCGACAATTCTACGATATGCGCGACACGCACAGATGGGGCAAGAGTTTGTGTCGAGGTTGATTCATCAAAGATCCCGATCTCTGCTTTTTGGATTGGCAAACCAGGGGTACCAAGAAGTAGGCGTCAGGAGGTAGTGTATGAGACGCTGCCTGCTTACTGTTCTTTGTGTAAGTGCCAGGGGCATAATTCTCGCACATGCAGAAAGACCACTGAAAAGAAGAAGCAAACTAAGAGTGAAATGAAATGGGTTAAGCAGGTGACCAAGCCTTCGGCGGAAGGGGTGGATATGGCTGAAGCAAACCAGTCGGGACAGCATGAGATAGAGCCTGCGAAGCAGGAGAATGTGGTTCAAAAGTTAGAGGAGGAAGGGGCTGTGCATTCGTTCGATGGTAATGCTGTTGCTGCGGAGAAGAACAATTCGGAGGAGGAGAGCGGTCTGGGCCATATCGTGAATAATTTGTTGCCATCTGCTTCGGAAATAGGTGAACCAAGTTCCCTTAATGGGCCTTTGGGCCATGATTTTGATTGTGGTGTGGCAATCAACCCAGGTGCTGAACAATTGGGCCTGGAAGATACGGGTAAAAGGGGGCCTACGGATTCCTCTTTGGTGGTGGTAATGGACTTAGATGAGGATGGGGTTAGCTTGGATGAAGACATGAATATCTTAGCCATTGAGGGTGATGTTGTGGTTCCTGTGTCATCTCAAAGTTGTGAGGTTGCGGGGAAAAATGTGCGAGCTGATGAAATTAATTCCGATTGTGAAGGTGAGAGAGATAACCTGAAAGAGGATTCACAAAAAAATTATTACACTGATTCGGAAGGAAAGACCAATTTTGTTGGTAAGTTCCCGAAAAGAATTTCTACAAGGGCTATTAACCGTTCCAATAAGCTTAATTTATGATTAGTCCCATTCTTTTTTGGAATATAAGAGGAGTTCTCTCTTCTAAGTTGAGGTTAAAAAATTTGATTAAGAAATTCAGGCCTAATATTATTGCTTTGGCTGAGCCTTTCTTGATGGAAGAAAAAATCCCTAATATGTTAGCGAACTTTCATTGTGATTATTTTGTCACAAATGAAAGCCAAAATGGAAAAATTTGGTTGTTATGGAACTCATTGATTTCGGTCCAANCTCCTTGATTTCGGTCCAATGGCTTGCAGGATCGAATCAATTTGTTTCAGTGAAAGTTGAGGAGAAGGGGTTCGCATTCACTCTTACTATTGTATATGCTAAATGCAATTCAGTTGAGCGTAAGAAACTTTGGGAGGACCTTATAGCTACCAGAAATGGGAATCTTTCGTGGCTTCTTTGCGGAGATTTCAATATCATTAAAGAGGACTCTGAAAGAAGGGGAGGTCATCCCCGGCCTTTTAATGCCATGGAAGATTTTAATCTATGCATTCATAATTGTGGTTTGCTGGACATGTGCTCGATAGGCGCGCTGATGACGTGGTGCAATGGCCAAAGAGGCTTGGCTCGTAGTTGGGCAAGGTTAGATAGATGTTTTATTGATTCAAATTTCCTTAATTGTTTTCCTAACGTTTTCTCTCAGGTTTTGCCTCGTACTACGTCGGATCACTCTCCTTTAGTGATTCAAACAGGTGAAGACCCATTCAGGTATGGGCCTAGACCCTTTCGTTTTCAATTCATGTGGACTGATCATGTTGATTTTTTTAGCTTTGTGAAAGGGATATGGAATCAACCTGGGATTGGCTGTGGGCTTCTTAAGCTTTCCTTTAAGCTCAAAAGGTTGAAGGTGGCTCTTAGGGAGTGGAACCAGCGTACCTTTGGGAGGACTAATGTGATTATTCATGAGCTAGAATCTCGTATTGAGAGCTTAGAAAATCGTCTTCAACATACCTTTTCTGTTGAGGATGATAATGATCTTATGGCTGCAAATTTAGAGCTCTCTACTTGGAAGGGTCGTGAAGATACTCGCCTATCTCATATGTCTAAGAAAAGTTGGCTTTAAGATGGAGATCAAAATTCTAAATTCTTCCATGCTTATTTGAATGCAAAGAATAGTAAAAGGGTCAAGGACATGCACCTCGCGGACGGTACGCTTCTTAATAACCCTCTTGATATTCATAAGGCTGCCGTTGTTTATTTCAAGCAGTTTTTGAGTGAGAGTAGTGTTTGTGATTGTCCCATCTTAGGGGATCTGATTTCCCCAGTGATTAATGAGGATGATAACTTGATGTTATGTCGTAATCCTTCTTTTGATGATGTTAAGGAAGCTTTGTTTAGCATCCCTATTGATAGTAGTCCTGGCCCGGACGGTTTTAGTTCTGGTTTCTTCAGATCTTGCTGGGATATTGTTAAAGAGGATCTGATGGAAGCCGTTTCAGAGTTTTTTCAAAATTAGTTGCTTCCCAAATATTATACGACGTCTTTTATTGTGTTAATTCCTAAGGTTGATTCGCCTAATGGTTTTGATAAGTTTAGGCCTATTAGTCTGTGTTCTATGGTTTATAAGATTTGTGTGAAGATTATTGCGGGTCGTCTGAAAAATTTGCTTTCTAAGATGATTTCTCAGGAACAGGGGGCCTTTATTCTTGGTCGTAGTATTTTTGAGAATATCAGTATCACACAGGAAATGGTCCATTCGATTAATAAAAAATCTAATGGGGGTAATGTTTTGGTCAAGTTGGATATGTCTAAGGCTAATGATAGAGTGAATTAGAATTCTCTTATTCATGTTTTGGCTGCTTTTGGTTTTTCTCCTCAGTTTTGCGCCCTGATTAAGTTATGCATCTCTTCGCCCTGGTACTCTATTATGATGAATGGTACATCTATGGGATTTTTCAAAGGTGAGCGTGGCTTGAGGCAAGGTGATCCGCTTTCGCCCTATCTTTTTGTCATTATGCAAGAGGTTTTATCTCGTATGTTGAAGAAGGCTTTTGATATTGGTAAAATTGGTCGGTTTACTCAAGCTAGAGGTACTCCCCTTATCTCTCATCTTATGTATGCAGATGATATTGTTATTTTTTCTAATGGGGGGATGAAGTCCATGAGAGGTTTGATGGAGGTCTTACATCTTTACGAGCTATGGTCGGGTCAGATCCTTAACAAAAGTAAAAGTGCCATTTTTTTCTCGAACAAGATCTCTGCTCATAGAAAGTCCTCCCTTCTTCTATTGACTGGTTTCTCTGAGGGGTCTTTTCCTTTTAAATATTTGGGGGTTCCTATTGTGGTGGGTCGTCTGAAGGTTTGTGATTTTGGTGAGTTGATTGGGAAATTTGGGAAGAAGATTGCAGGGTGGAAGATGAAATTGCTTTCGGCTGGTGGTCGTGTGATTCTTTTACGTCATGTTTTATCGAGTATGGCCACTCACCTTCTAGCGGTTTTACTTGTTCCTAGTGGGGTCTTTAAGGCTTTGAATAGGATTATGAGTTCCTTTTTCTGGGGCGATTCTGAAGGTAAAGGTAAGAGGAAGTGGGTAGCCTGGAAACATATCTGTTATCCTACTGAGGAAGGAGGTTTGGGTATTCGGAATTTTGGGGATGTTTAGAGGGCTCTTCATATGAAATTTGCTTGGCACCTTCTGAGGGGCCAGTCCTTGTGGGCTGATTTTTTTAAAGGTAAGTATGTCAAAGGTAATCATTTATCCCTTTTGAGTCCCAACAAAGGTACTCTTTTTTGGAAAGCTATTGTGCATTGTATTCCGGAGGTCCTAAATCATTCAAAGTGGTTGGTGAAAGAGGGTAATGTTTCTTTCTGGCATGATAATTGGTTGGATGGGGGTCCTATTAGTGTTCATTATCCTGTTATTGAACGACCTTTGCTTAAAATTAAAGACTGTCGGATTGACAATGGGTGGGATATTCCTCTTTTAGAAAGAGCTGTGGGTCAACAAAAAGCTCTAGAGTTGTACCAATTTTTAGCCACGAGGAAGGATGGTCAGGATGTTCTTATATGGGCGAATAATAATAACGATGAATTCACTACTAAGAGTGTTTGGGATTGTATCCGTGTTAGAGCTCCTTCATTACCTTGGGCCCACTGGATTTGGCATCCTAATCTTCCCAAGAAAATTTCGGTTATGATGTGGAAGGCTTTACATAACTGTTTGAGTGTGGATGAGAAGATAAAGAATATTGGCATTCCTTTTGTTTCTAAATGTAATTGTTGTGCCAGGGGTCATATGGAAGACTTGAACCACATGCTTTGTACTGGTGATTTTGCCAGACAAATCTGGCGTCTGGCGTCAAATCACATAGGTGTTCATATGGGTGTTTTCCTAACGTGGAAGGAACAAATTAATTTTTGATTTCGCCGTGCTGGTAAGTCTTCTCAACTTAGGATTATCTTTGGTATTATCCCTTCTATTGTCTCTTGGAAAATTTGGGATAGGCGTTGTAAAGCCTGTTTTGAGGAAAGGGTGGACTCGGTTCAGACGGTTTGGCATGTTATCAAGATATGGATTCGTCAGATTATTTCTTTAGTTATGAGAGTTTCGAGGATTTCTTCCCATGATGTCGCTNCTTCACTTGTTGTGAGCTTCTATTACATTAGGGCTTACAATATATAGCTTTGCATATTTTCATCAACAATTTGAAAAATAAAAATAAATTAAAACACAAACATAAAAAGACAAAAGGAATTTAGGATTTTAATATTCATTTTTATTATTATTTTCAGAAGCTATTTTATTTTGAATATATATTTTTAGTTTTTTAAATAAGCCAAAGGGTCATATTGAGTGGTATAAATTAGGAGGCATATTGAATAATGCTAAATACAGTCATAAGTCGTGCAAGCGTTGTACACGTATTTTAAAAAAGAGTGGAGTCCACCATTAAAAAATAAGAAATGATATTTGCGGTCATAGAATGAGCACACTATATACTTTTGAAAAAAATGAGTAAATATGATATCCACATTAAAAAAATTAATTTTTTAATAGTGGACATCTTTCTTTTTTAAAATGAGTACATGATACTTACACTACCCATGACTATATCTAACATTACTCANAGGGTTTCTTGGGCCGTCTGGAGTATCGTTTGACCCATGTTTTTCGTGAAGGTAATGCGGTGGCTGACTATTTAGCCAAAAGGGGAGCTGAGGGTTTAAATTGTGATTGGTCTTTTAATGACGCTCTTACCAGCCAGTTTCGTGGTCTTCTTCGTATGGACAAAATTGGCCTCCCTTATTTGCGCATCTCGTAGTCCTTGGTACGTTTTCCATTCTTTCTCTGAGGTTATATTTTATTATGCTTACGTTTCTCTTTTGCAGGAGTTGGGCTTTTTGGNTCATAAGGTTTTGATAAGTGACATTCCAAATAATTTATGCATTGCCTAAAATAAAATAAAAAGATGTGGCAATATTTCAACATGTCGAGCAGTCATTAACCCAACCAAAAATAATAACTCTTATTGCATGTCTTTATTATATGGAAACCGTTTTCTAGGTGATCTTTTTTTTAACCTCATATTGAATATATATATATATATATATACACACGTATTAATATATGAATTCAAATAAATATGTCATAGTTTTCAGTGCAACCAAACAATACAAAATCAATAATTATTTTAACATTTATTTTTTAAATCAAATTATATCACATAAATATATAGTATGGAGATTTTAGAATAACATTACTCTATTCTAAAAATTATATTTATCTAAACATATTTTCTCATTTTTAATTATTTTTTAAGACATCTCTAAGATATCGGAAGGCCAATACTGTAGTTAATAANTATTAATAAATTATTTTATTATTATTCATAAAATTTTCATCTTATCTCACTCATTTCGCAAAAATAAAAGTCTCCAACGGTTTCCACCGTTCCACGAGATTTGATCTCCGGCCTTTCCTCCTCCGCCGAAAAACAAGAGACGGTCAACGAACCCTCCGTCATAGACATCCACCCCGAATCTCAACCGCCTAATTCGTTGACTTCTCACTCGCTGTCAGTGTCTTGATTACCATTGATTTCCGTATCTTTCTGTCACGTGGGGTCCACATTTACTACCTCACTTGATAAATGGATACGCGCCATGTGGCCACGATGATTTATTTCTGTCACATGTGATAAGGGCCTTTCCGTAATTGGAGGGAAGACATGGTACGCCATGTTTCCTGGTAACGAGACGTAATTGTAATGGATAGTGCTACAGCCCCCGCTGGGGGCTCCCGCTGGGGCTGTAGTGTATTTTTATATGTGTTTTTTTTTAAGTTATTTTTTATATAATTTTTTTTTAATATTTTTTAAAAAATAAAATAAATTTAGAACATTATTAAAAATACTTTCTTAATCAAGAAGTAAAAAAAAAATTATTAAAAAATACTTCTTTAATCACGAAGTAAAATAAAAAATTATATAAAAATATTTTATATTTTACTTCGTGATTAAGCAAGTATTATTTAATAATATTATAAATTTTTTTATTTTTTAAAAATATTTAAAATCATTAAAAACATCTACATAAAAAAAAGAATTAAAAAATACACATAAAAAAATACACTAGAGCTCCAGCGGGAGCCCCCAGCGGGAGCTCTAGCATTTTCCAATTGTAATTGGGAGGGACTCGGGAAGCCAGGACGGGGAGGGGTTGATGTATCGTCCACACATTCAACGTGAGTTAGAATATTAGAATTGGTTATATGTATATATAAAGTTATATTTATAGAATATGACTCTAAAATTTTTTATATTAATTTATATATATTTAAATATTTAGTTAATTTATGAAGAGTTTTTATCTAAATTTAAATAATTACTATTTATCTTACAAATCATATTTTAATCATTATTTATCTCTCTTCCAACTCTCTCTCTCTTTTTCTCTCTCCTTCACCAACACAATAAATTTTTACTTGCACATTCATTTTATTATTATAATATATATTTATTATTTTATTATATTTTTAATATAATATATAAAAAAATTATATTTTTTATTATTACATTTTTATTATTAAAATCAAATGTATGTAATGGATGCTAATTACAAAAAATATATAAAAAAATTAATTTTAACAACAAATTAATAATAATAAAATAATAATATTTTATTATTATTTTGTCTCAATATGCATAAGTCAATGTGAAAATTTTACTTGAATGGCAAAGTAGATATGTAAAAGAGGTAATTTTGCATATATATATGTATAGACCAATGTTAATGCTCTTAGAAATTAAGTTTTAAAAGATTAGCAATCCTAAAATACGAAGTGCTTCCTACTCCAAAAATATAATAAATAATGAATCTATATAAAAATTTATTTTTTTTAATGATAGAGTTCACTCTTTTTTTAAAATAAGTATACGATATTTATACTACCTATGATTATATCTAATATATATATATTTTTTTTATGGCCAATGCTAAGGAGCTCAAATCGGACTCCCCTTTTTTTTGTCCGATGGGCNCCCATCAGGCAAAATAAACGGGAGCCCAAATAAGGCTCCTAGCATTTTTCTTTTTTTATATGTCATATTTGTTTTATAATCAGATGTATGATACTAGACTTTGTCTGTTTGTAAGTTTCTTTTGTGTTAGATGTCTTAATAGATGAAGCAGTTCTTAAGTTTTTTATATAGATGTAGGAGACACGTTATCTACACTATTTACATGATAATATTTCATTTATAAAATTTAAATTTGAATCATTTTACTTGCAAGCAGTGTACCATACCAAACTTTGACAATTTGCAAACTTTTTTGTGCAATTATCCCTGTAGGCCAAAACTTAACAAGACTTTTATATTGGCGTGGAGGATGTGGTACATATCCGAGCTGTCGCACCTTTTACACCATTTGCATGGGACATTTAATTTGTAATATTTAAATTTTTTTATAGATTAANTTATAAAATTTAAATTTGAATCATTTTACTTGCAAGCAGTGTACCATACCAAACTTTGACAATTTGCAAACTTTTTTGTGCAATTATCCCTGTAGGCCAAAACTTATCAAGACTTTTATATTGGCGTGGAGGATATAGTACATATCCATGCTGTCGCACCTTTTACACCATTTGCATGGGACATTTAATTTGTAATATTTAAATTTTTGTTACAAATTAAGTTATGTCACATTAGTGATGTGAAAGACTTTTATACCGGTTAGAAAATAGCATATTTAAAAAAAAAAATCTTACAAATCAAATTATATCACATTAATAGTTAAAAAAGTGTATCGCCTATATCAATTTATAAATAAAATTTTATTTGATAATATTTGTTAATAATTGAAAGAGATAGACTCATCCAAATCCAAGCCTATAAAAAACCGAGATTTATGATGCCCACAAGGGATGTAATATTGCAAAATCTATGTATTATATATGATAAATGATATTTATAGTCATAGAATGCGTAAGCATTGCGTATTCATATGGATAAATTGAGTAAATATGAGATTCATATAAAAAAAATTAATTTTTTAATTGTAAACTCCACTATTTTTCAAAATGATTGCGTGGTGTCTGCACAACCTAAGAAAAAAAAAGCCTTCAGATATGAGTTTCACCAAATGAGGGTTCCTCCTCCTTGCCCCACTCCTTCCCTCTTTTCTCTTTTTTCCCTCTCATTTCCTCATTTCTTAGTTTATTTGTCTTCCTTCAAGGCCAAAAAAGTTAAATCTATAATTTTTCGACAACTCTCAAGAGACACACACAGCACAAGAAGACGTTCAGGCTGCAAATCTTTCGGAGGATAGTAATAGTTTTGTTGAAATCACCGCGTGTGGTCCTCACGTGCCGAATCACCAGAATCACCACTACTAGATCTTTCAGATCTGACTTTTGTGGCTGAAAATAGACAAGTTTGTTGCCTTCATGCACCATCAAAGTCTACTGGAGTTGATCAAAACTATAATCCATTATTTTTCGTTCTTATTTTCCTTATTGTATAGTAAAAAAAAAATATCTCTTAGACGATTTGTCCATAGAGGTTGAGTCATCCTTTTCTATAAAGTGTGAGGTTGAGTTTCTATTTAGGCAGAATGTTATCTTTTAGACGTTTGTTTGTAGAGAGTATGAGTAGCAGTGAAGTTCAGACCAGTCTAGTAGTGTATTAGTAGAGCTTCAAATGGTTGATATGGAAATATCCTTACATATATCCAGTCATGTATTTAAGTTTCTTTCGATGAATAAATTAATGATGACATTTTTCTTAAAAAAAAAAAAACAAAAAAAAAAAAAAAGGAAAGAAAAGACGTTGAAAATCCTAATTCCAACTTTCCAAGAGACTTTTTATGCTTTTTATAATCCATTGTAATTTCACACGTGAAGCTTTGAACATACTACATCCATTAAATGATCTTTAATACACGAATTATTTCTAAATTAAATGCCTTTTGTTTGACACCATTTTGTACTTGTTTCATCTTCTAGAGTTTTGAAACTTTAGTTATTAATAGAAACATAAAGAAATAAATGCGTTGCTCGAATACAAACAAAAAAAAAAACAAAACTCTAGGCTATCTCCTTTAAATTTAAATTTTCATAAATGCAGTTTTCAAAATGAAATAATATACCAAATTGGTAAAAAAAAAATTCAAATTCTGAATTTTCAAAATCTTATCAATCTAATTAAAATGTATTGGCATTTTTAATTTTTAATTGACACATAAATAAAAAATAATTTATTTTTTAATAATTTAATATCTTATTAAGAATAAGAGAGAATATTTAAAAAAAAACATGAATAGAAATATCAGGAATTATCATTTAAAAAAATGAATAAATAAGAATTTATATGAATAAAAAATTAAATTTTTAATAATAAATTTTATTATTTTTAAATAATTATATAATAATTATATATTTTACAGTTGCACGTAATATTTAAAAAAGAAAAAAAAAAACTTTGGTCCGAGAAACAGACTACTACTGTGTATGAGGTGAGATTGGTGAACGTGTCGAGTCACAGTTACGTTGTCGTGGCAAAAACTGTAAATTTCTGACCAATCAGAGGGCATCCTTTTGTTATGCCACTCCCCCCGCTTTTTGCTTCCGTGCCCGTTCTCCGACGCCAACACGGCACACGCATTAACACATCCTCTCTCTCTCAGCTCATCAGACACTGTTTTTTTTTTAGAGAGAGAGAGGGACACACACTCACTCTCATACTCGCACTCGGAGAGTCCCATCTTCTCGGCGCCCTTATGTTAAAAAACCCTAACCCGATACTTTCTCTCCGTTTTCCCCCAGATTTCTTCCTCATATCCTTCTCTTTTTCCCTTCCTTAATTCCTAGAAGATGCCGCCTCGGGATCCATCTCCGGCCAACAATCTCCGGCGCCTCGACCCCAAAATCTGGCGCGCCTGCGCTGGAAACTCCGTTCAGATCCCCACCGTCCATTCTAGGGTTTACTACTTCCCCCAGGGCCATGTCGAGCAGTCCTCATCTCGTCCCACCTTCCTCTCCCCTCTCGTCCTCTCCAAGCCTCTCATTCCCTGTCAGATTTCCGCCGTCGAGTTTCTCGCTGATCCGATCACCGACGAGGTGTTCGCGAAACTCCTCCTCCAACCTGTTAACGCCCAGCTTTCCTCCTCCTTCCTCGACTCCTCTCGGTTTAACCAGCCCGATCGAAACGAAGGCGCGGGAGAACCAGATAAGCTCGTCTCCTTCTCGAAGATTCTCACACCGTCCGATGCCAATAACGGTGGCGGTTTCTCCGTCCCGAGGTTCTGTGCCGACTCGATCTTCCCGCCGCTCAACTACCAAGCCGAGCCTCCGGTCCAGAACTTGTCCGTTACCGACGTTCACGGCGTGGTCTGGGACTTTCGGCATATTTATCGTGGTACGCCGAGGCGCCACTTGCTCACTACTGGTTGGAGCAAGTTTGTGAACCACAAGAAGCTGGTTGCGGGCGATTCTGTGGTGTTCATGAGGAACTCTAGGGGCCAGATGTTTATCGGGGTCCGCCGCGCAGTGCGTTCAAGCAATGCAGATTGCGGCGGCAGATGGAGCTTGCAGATCGCAGAAGCAACGAAAGGGACGCCGGATGATGATAATGCCTCTGGAAGAGAGGGATTCTCAAGGAGCGGGAGGGTTAGGCTATCTGCGGAGGCGGTGGCGGAGGCCGCGGAGTTGGCAGCGCAGGAGATGCCCTTTGAGGTAGTGTATTATCCGAAGGCAGGGTGGTCAGACTTTGTGGTAAAGGCGGAGGTGGTGGAAGAAGCGCTGAATATGTTTTGGACCGCCGGAATGAGAGTGAAGATGGCAATGGAGACTGAGGATTCATCGAGGATGACGTGGTTTCAGGGAACTGTTTCTTCGGCTTCCGTCCCGGATAGCGGGCCTTGGCGGGGCTCTCCCTGGCGCATGCTTCAGGTATATGTGTACATCACTTTTGCATATACTGTCTGAGCAATTTTTTAGTTTGATTTCTTTGATCATGTACCCTACGAAATTGCTAGGAAGCACTTTCAAAGGGCTGAACCGCTGCAGTACTGTGTCGGACACGGATACGGCTTGGACATGGCCGCATACGTGTCGAATTAAAAAATAAGAATATTCAAAGTCTGGGCACTTCTGGTACATGGCAGGACACTCAGAACGTGTCGGATAAAATAAAGTTTTCTTAATATAAAAAATGGAGTTATAATTGTTGTTTGAAAATTTTAAGGTGTTAAATATTAGAAGATTTGAAATAACAAATTGATTGGTGATATGCAATCTATTTTTTTTATTGGTAATGCAATCTATTATTGCTTGAGCTTTAGTTTTGAATCTTTTTATTGATCTTTCGGCGCTTGTTTTTTGTGTTCTCATTTAATATAATAGATACGTAATAAAAAAATATATAATATATAATGCAGTGTAAACGATAGATATACATTTATCGTTTAGTCAGCTAATGTGTCCCAGCCATATCGTGTCACATCCATATTGTATCGCATACATATCGTCACAAGAGTTTTTGTTTCATGGTATCCACACTGTATCGCATACGTCTCGTGTTTCTTTGGCAATATGTTTCATTGGGTTGTTTCTGCATTTCCTTAACAAGTTATTGATATGGTGTCAAGATTCGGGATAGACTTTTCATTTTGATTTCAAGGATCTTACATCCAAGATAGAATGTCAGAACTGTAGCTGCTGCATTCTCGTTGCCTGCTGATGCAGCTCTGAATTTGCATCGATTGATGTGTTGGAATGGGTAGTCCCAGTACATTGTTCGAATTGATGTGTCATTTTTCTTTGCTTCATAGTCTATTATGATTATTGAGATGCTAACAACATTTTTTTGATAAGTGATATGCTAACAACATACAGGTAAAAACTAGTAATATTTAGTTTTAGCGATGAAGATTGAGGTGAATATAGCTCCATGTTTGGATATTTGACAAAGAGATGACACTGCACGAAAATCCTTGTTTAACTATGAAAATCTTGTGATAATGTCTTTGACTTTGATCGGAATGCTCTTGAAGTAGTCCAATGGCCAGCATGTGTGCTTACATGATGTAATTGATATTGAATTGAATTGAAGACGGGAGGGACCACAAGGCTTATGACTTGTTCTTTGGTGTTGCCATGATGACACTGTGGCAGTAGCACTGAATACATATTTTTTTACAAGTAGGGCTGAAAATAACGTAATTTTTTTTTTTCCTGAGCATTAATTACAATTTCTTAATAGATGATGAAAAATGAAAGGGAGAAGAGTTGGTTTTCAATAAAGTTTTATATCCCCGAAAGGGCTTTTGAGGTATATGCTACTTATCTTTAAATGTGCTGACATAATGAGGCTTATTTCGCATCTATCTAACTTTGGATTAGAGTACAACATGTATTCTTTTCTTGTTTTTTTCCCTTTGGTGATTTTGAATTGAATTGGAAATACTATCATTTTGATAAGAAAGATCTTGAACACAGAATTGGAAATGCTATCACGGAGGATTATGACTTCTCCTTTGGTGTTGACGTGATGACAGCGTGCCAGTAGTGCTGTTTTTTTTTTAATAAATACCAGTACCATTGAAAACAAATATTTTTTTGATAATGGGGCTTATTTGTTTCTCTATAATTTTTTATTAGAGGACAACAGATTTTCTTTTCTTGTATTTTCCTTTTATTTTCTGTTTACTTTGGGATTTGTCTGATGTGAACAGGTCTTTTAAGGGAACATGACTGTTTACTTTGTGCAAGGGGTTTTTTTGCTTCCTATGAAGTGGATTGGTGATATTTCACAATACCATCTGATAATAAAAATCACAATACTAGTCAGGGCCAGCTCATAGACCCTGTTTCAGCACTATAAGATAAGGTTGAACTGAACAGTATTGGGGTAGTATCGATTGTTTGTATAAACTAACTTATCTTTAGTCCGTTCATGTGCTATTTGCTTATATGTCACTGATCTATTCAAGACTTTGAAGTTTCCAAGCTTTGTTGCTCAGTTACATACATGGATCCTGAGAATATTAATACAAATTGGTCGATTAAACATATGCTTGGAGAGTTTATGCTTGATATTTGTATGTTCCAACTGTCCCAATTCATGCTGTTGATTGTAGATTATAGAACGGAAGTGAACTGATGTTGATCAGGTTATTTGGCAGCATTTTTAATCACTTCTTGTTGTGAAACATTGACAGGAGAATGAGAAAATGATTTGGGTGTGCAAGCCCCATGCGGTTCCTTTGAAAAAAAGTGTGACCCACCTGAAAAAATCCACTTTGTTTTGTGGGTCTCACTTTTTTCTAAAGGGACTGTGCAGGGCTTGCACGCTCTAGGCTTGTATCTAGGCATTACACATTTCTAGAATATAACCACAATTATCTTCTACGTTAGTAATGGTTAACTATGTGTGTCTAGTGTAGTTTTGGTGCCATAGGAGGTTATGAATTTTCACATAGCTTGTAGGGTTGTTTAGATAGTTTTGTGTTACTAATATTGCAAAAATATCTTACCTGCTTTCTCTCTTGACTGATTTAGTTTTTATTATTCTGTCTGTGTATCACAGGTCACATGGGATGAACCTGGAGTTCTGCAGAATGCCAAGGGAGTGAGTCCTTGGCAAGTTGAACATGTTTCGCCAGTATCACCACTCCATACTACATTTCCTCCCGCAAAGAAATGCAGAGCCCTGCAGAATTCTGGGCTGCTTACTGATGGAGAGGGGGACCTTTTCTTCCCCATCACAGGATTTACTAATTCAACAATGGGGCACATGAGCCAATCAATGTTGAATTATAACTCTTTTCCTGCTGGCATGCAGGGAGCCAGGCAAAATCTATTCACCAAATCTACTTTATCCAACGTCTTAAGTGAAAACAATATGTTGGTCGATAATTCCTATGGCAACAACATGGTGTCAAAGCTGAGTACTGTTTCTACCGAGCTGAATATTGGAAGTTCACAGTCTGAAAACTTATCACCACATAGCCAGAGCAGCGTGCATTCCTTTGGCACAGAATTGATTGGAACCCAGTGCTGTAGCTCAACAAAAGTTGGTGCTAGTTGCTTTCAGTTGTTTGGTAAGATCATTCATATAAAGCAACCGGTTGAAAGTGGTTTTGATGATGTTAATAGTACAGAAGATGATAGCATCAAAGCTTACAATGAAACTGAAGGCATAAACAACCCACAGGATCTTTCTTCGACTTACACAAAACTGCTTGACAGGCTTGATGTCCAATGTAATAGAGCCTCTGTTTTTGAGGCATGTACTTTGTGAACTAGTGATTGCGTCTATGTCATGCTGATAAGTAGCTGTACAGGTATGCTTTTCACTCACTGGACTTAACTAAGCTGTTACTTTATATGATGAAGTGAATTGATGCTTGTTCCCATAGATATCTTGTTTCTATTTTTAATCGGTATGTTCCCACAGATATCTTGTACAGTTGTCATATAAATCTTCCTTAAATTTGATTATGATTCTTAGGAGTTTGGCCTACTGGTAACTTGTGATAAGTTTTATGACATGTTTTCCTTGGTGAGAACTTATTCAAGCCTTACTGTAACCTTTGGGGTTGTAGAAGTGTCTTCCATTTTGCCATGGCATTGACGACCAGTTCCACTAAAAGTTGTGTATGAAGTTTCGCTTTTATAAACATTGTAGCCATGCTTTTTTTTTTTTTTTTTTCAAAATTGCATGTAGGTAATTTTAGCATCTCATTTAGGTGTGTCTTGTGTATATGTGGATAGTTGATGCTATTCTCGGACACCCGGTGCCCATAAAAAAAATGTATATGTGGGATAGTGCCATTTTGCTAATTAACAAAACTTATCTTACTTATCATCCCATGCAATTACCTTCTCCTTTCCTATGTTGGAAAGCTCCAGATGTATGAAGGAGGGAAACAAGATTCCAATCAATTTCATTGATCATTTTTAATAATTTAGAATATTAGTTGCTACAATTTTCTTGACAAAAGCATTAGCAATATTGTTAAATTGTCTGCAGATATGGTGAACCTAAATCTAATTATATTAACCTTAGTGTCTTTTTGGTACAGGAAGTATATGTGAAGCCTTCATGGGGGTTTGTACTGTCGCATACATCAGTGGTAATCTTCTCTATTTTAATTTGGTGTGTATCATTTGGATATTGGTATGTATTCTGGAATTACGTCAGTGATAATATTTTCTATTTATGGCCTGCATTAAGGATTATAAACTATAGTAATGACCTCGGTGACCTGCGTGGAAAAAAAAAAAAGACTATTATTTTCAGTATTTCATACCTAAAAGGAGTGCCTTGTTCATAACGACCCACATACACTGGCACATAGATGGATATTGTGAATTACTAAGCTGTGAAAATCTCTTGCCATGTATTCATTAACTACGGATAGAGATCTCCTAGGGTTCTTGACTGGACTCTAGGGTCTAGAGTAGAAGAGAAATAGATACATAAAGTGGGCCTATAGCATATATTGAGCATTTATACTACCCAAGAAATTCACTAGGGCAGCTACAAATGCTGTTGAGTCCACTTTATGTGTCTTTCTCTCTCTCTCCTACTCTTAGCCCTAGTGTTCGGGCAATAACACTATAGGAGATTCAAGTCTATAAACTACAGCCCGGTTTGATTGATTGGCTTTATGGTCTGTTTACCCTTTGATCGAAATTTAACTGAAAAACTGTGTTGGAGCCTTACAGGTATTAGAACACTTCTAAAAGTCTTTGGATCAGACCTATCAAAACAAGATGTCTTTGGATTAAAGAAACAGTCTATTGTCTTTCAGAGGTCATTATTATTTTGAACCATTTTAACTAGGATGAGGCCGCTCATGCATCTTGAACAGTCATACTGCGAGTCACTTCCATTTACTTCCAAGTTTTGATGGTTTTTTTTTTTCTTTCTTTTAAATTTCCTCTATAATGCAGGTACTTAAGGCAGGGCAGGTAGGCAGGAAGCTGCTTAACTAATTGACCCTTGCAGTAGTTACTTTGTTAGGGTGGTTTGTTTTAGTTTGCCATTTTGGAAACTTGAAACTATTGCAAACTAGGCTTTGGATGTTTGAATCAAGTGCTGATGGCGAACTAAGATGTGATTTGACATTTTTCAGATTGTGGTGTTTTTTCTTTGTTTAGGGTTCTTTGGTCTTATTTGCTTGTGAATGGCTAGGGCATTCCAATATGGTGTGCTTAAATGGTCATGCAAGCATTCTAGTTATAATGGCTGAAGAAATTCTGTTGCTTATTGCTGGCCAGCTTTTCTTAACACTGTTTACTCAACGATGCATAAATATATGATTAAAAACAAATCACTCTATTTTAATTAAAAAGAAAAAATAAAATTCAGACTCTTTGAAAATCAAATGCATTTTAGTTGTTTTGGAAATATGTCATCGGGTAAAGGTTATCTTTCTTTTTCTTTTTCTTTTTTTAATATAGAAATCTTCTTCTGTTTTTTATTTTTGTTTTAAAAAATTAACAAATGGAAGATTAAACAGAAATAGGGTGGGGAGGCCTCTCCTCCTTGTCGGGACCAAGTGATGTGGTGGTTGAGACGCTACTGAATCTAGCCGTCAAGGATGTCTTGGTCATGGCCATTCTATGCTAGCCTAAGTTCACCACTATGGGGTAAACAAATCCGGCCGCCACAATGTTAGGGTCATCAAGTTATTTATGCAAAGCAAAGAGTGTTATTGATAAAAAGGAATTCGTAAAACTATGGCAATTACATAAGAGTTTCGAAGTCTTTGTATTTTAAGTTATTTTATTCTCAAATCGTTGTGCAAAATAAATTATTCATAATAATAAAATTTGACTTGTAAAATTTAAATTTTAAAATTTATCTTTTAAATTAAATTATATCATATAAGTATTTTATTGAATGTGCTTCACATACCAACTTGATAATAGAATAGTTCTTATATATGACTTAAAATATGAGTTTTTAAAAATATGGATATTGAGAAAAATAATGATAAAGATATAATAGTTAAAAATGAAAAGGGTAGCACCACAACTACAGAGGATGCGAAGCCTCTCGATAAGGTCATTCAACTCTTTTTTTTCTTTATTTTTTTTAATATTTTAAAATATTTTAAAAAAATTATAATATTATTAAAAAATATTTCTTTAATCATTAAGTTAAAAAATATAAAAAAAATTAAATAAAAAAAATTGTCTCAAACCACCTCTCGGTGGCTCAAACATTTCCCAAATAAAAATTGAGAATCTGAAAAGGTTTGAAATTTAATAAAAAAAAAAATAATTCTACGTACTGTTAAGTAAATAAATATCGCATAATTATTTTAAAAAAAATATAATTTATTATTTAAATTTTTTTATATAAATTTTATATTTTATTTATTTTTTTTAAAATGAGTATGTAGTGATTACATAATTTATAATTATAAATATATTTTTTGGACGAAGAGAGGGCGAAAATGAAGAAGAAAAAAAAAAAGCGTAGCTAACAAAGTACACCGAGTCTAGTCCGTAAATTAGTTTCATTACTTCGTTAAAAAAAAAAAAAAAAAGAAGAAGAAGAAAAGAAAAAGAAAAGAAGTAACTAGAAAGAAGAAGAGTGGTTTTCCTAACTACAAAGCCAAAGCTCAGTTCTGACTTATTGCAAAGCAAAATACGAACGGTGCTAATGGCGGTGTCTCCTTCTAACCATTCTCTGTTGCCTCTTCGCCTCTCCGCTTCTCTCTCATTATCCACTAAGCACTCCAAAGCCCTAGCACTTTCTCAACCCCTCCATTATCACCACCGTCCTCTTCTCTGCAAGCCGATTCTAGGGTTTCTTCCTCTACCCAACTCATCCCCAATCACCATGGATAACAAGTGCAGGCGTTTTTTCAAATCTTATTTTTCCTCCCAAGACTCCGCCCCCACGGTACGCTGTTTACTTACCTCCCACCTCTGCTTAATGCTTGGTTTTATCTGTTCCTAGTTTGGATCCGGACTTCTTATCCGAACTCTGGATAGGAACTCTGAGGTCTACAGTGGGAGATACAGGCAAATGACAGACTCTTCGGTAATTCACTCGGGCGGTTATTAATGTCTTACAACATGCGACTATTTCTATCTCACTCTACAAGTAATTCTAGATAATCTAAATGCTATTGTTATTGTACTGTTGTTAGTATATTATTATTCTGTTTGAGTATTGCAGCCTGAACTCCATAAGTTTCTCGTTTTCATGCTGATTTTTTTTTCAATTTTTTTATTCATACTCGCAGCTTCTAACTTGATTAGTATAGTTGTATACACAGGGCTATGCCTACTGATATGAACTATAGGTCTTGGTGAGAAATTTACTATATAAGTAATAAGTTTCATTTAAAAGCGTATAAAAGGGGTGCGACCAGTGGTGGAGCCAGATTTTTGGTTCACATGGGCAAGATTAAAAAGAAAAGATTAAAACAATGATTAGAAATATGAAAGAAAATAACTAATGAAATAAATAAACAATTCAACAACATTTTGTTAACGATGTAAATGTAACTTTGTTTTTTTGTAAGTAATTGGATGTGAATGCTACTTGTTATGAGTTTTTTTTCAAGCCTGGAAAATTTTCATGAAAGCGTGAAACTATTTGTAGTAAGGTGGCACTTGTCACATAGGTGCGAATAGTATGTCCTCAGGTCATGATACTTCGGTAAATTATCTTTTGTGATGATATTGTAGATAAATAATTTCAGGTTGATAGTTGTCATTGCCTTGGTAAGGTACGTATAAAAAAAAAATTTGCCTTGGGAATGTAATTTTGGAGGGAAAATGTAATTTTTTTTTTTTTTATAAGTAAATGATTATACTGATAATGTAATAGGAATAGGCATCTCCCAAGTACACAAGATGTTATACGGAGGGAAAATGTAATCTTCACATTTGAACCCTCTCCAAGTTGGCATTAATGATGTTTATTTATGAATCTACTCTAGGAAGAGCTTTATAGGAGAGAAAAAGGGGGGTTGTTGGAAGGACTCATGACATGGTAATATGATCCCCCATCATGACTGTTTCAGAATCGAAAATGCAAGCATTCTGATTAAAAATGAGTTCAGAATTGAAATATAATGTATTAATATCCTTCTATACAGTGGTTAATAACCTATGCTAATGATAAAGAGAGGAGAATTTCCTTGGCTAGAAAGACCGACGGACACATTTAAGATTTGCAAACTAACAATGACACAACATCTAGGACACAGTTGGAATTGGTCAATATATCAGCTATCCCCTTGATGTTTCTCCCAATTATATTTTTGATTTATGCATTTACATTATCCACCTTTAACCCAAGGGATTTTGATTATTATGAATCCTAATTTGTCTACATTGATTGAAATTCTCTCTTCTGTTACTTTGAACTGTGTGTGTGTGTGTGTGTGTGTGTGTGTGTGGGATGTATCATCCATGTCTTTCCCAACTCCTCATCGCTCCTAAATCTGACACTGGATAAATACCCATTGGAGGCCTCACATTTTTAAAGCATACATGAACCTACCGTGTGATAAATCACACTTAATCATTCTAACTATCACCCCTATTGCAACTTATGTTTCAGATTGGAGGTCACTTGATCCCCAATCTGAAACAAAGTGACCCCCAATCTGAAACTTAAGTTGCGATATACGAAAAAAGGTGATGTAACACAATCTTAATTGTTGAATGGAGGGAGTAAATTGCAAAAGGAGTGACAGTTTATAAAAAAAAAATTTTGCAGGTAAAGTGACAATTTTGGTACTCTGGTGGTCTCTGGTCATATTTTAAAAGGAGTGGCTGTTTGAGATTGAGGGGGTGAAGTGTAATTTTCTCTGGTTTAATTTTTTTACAGATGCAATTCATAGACAAATTTTGTTTCTTTATGTAGGCAAATGGTATAGAGGAGGCTAGTCATAATGGTGTAAAAACGTCAGAAGGTGGAGATCAAAACCACCTATCCAGTTTAAAGGCACTCATTAACGTTTACAAGGATGCCATTCTTGTTGGAGATGAAAAAACTGTATCTGATATTGAGGCCAGGGTACACATAATAGAAAGTGAATGGAATGAATTGACCCAAAAAGTATCAGCTCTATCATTGGAAAGAACTTCTGGGAAGGAGAAATACATCCGCTTACAAGCCGATTTTGACAATTTTAGGAAAAGATCAGAGAAGGAGAGACTGACCATAAGGTCTGATGCCCAAGGAGAAGTAATTGAGAGTCTTTTGCCCATGGTGGACAATTGTGAAAGAGCTAAGCAACAACTTAAACTAGAAACAGAAAAGGAAAAAAAGATCGATGCAAGTTATCAGGGTATATACAAGCAATTTGTGGAGATAATGAGGAGCTTGCACGTGGCTGCAGTACCAACTGTAGGGAAGCCTTTCGATCCCTCGGTAAGTGAAAGCTTTTGATATTTTATCAGTGTTGTGGTGGTGTTTGCTAGTAGTTTTTTTTTTTTTTTTTTTTGGGGGGGGGGTTGCTGGGAATAGGGGTCGGGGTAAGAAGGGGCAATTGGAGGTGGTTTTTTTTACCTGACCATAGTAGCACCTTACTTGTTGGGAAGTGGACAGGAGGGGCCTAGATTGTGAGAAGCCGCAGGCGCTCCCGCAATTCGGGTTTGAGCCATAGCTTACACCCTAGTCCAACTAGGAATTCAATGAAGCCTTAGGCGGCTAATACTAATAGTCTAAGGCAAATCTATTTTCGAATCTGAGCCCAGGACCTAGTACATGCTAAACACTTGAGAGTAACCTAAGGATCTTGAGCCACCACCCTTGGTGGTGTTTTCTGCAAGTAGTTACGAGGTCATTTTGCTTGCTAGAATTTTCATGCTCGTGAGCTACCCCATGTAAAGATAACAGATTTTACTGTCCACTCATTTTATACATCCAGGAATCTGATATGTGACATCGTGGATTGGGTCGGGTTCTCTGGTCATGTAGCTTGGTTGAATTCCTCGTGTAGTCCTTGTGTAAGAAAAATGTATTCAGTAATGAAAATTAATCATTAAGATGGAATTGAGCATTACTTGGATACCATTCTTTTTTATTCAATCCTTTACAAAAAAGTAGTCCATCTTTTTTCATCTTTATGCATCCAAAAGTCTAATCTATTGCTTATTGCTTATGGTTTCTTGTTATGAGGGGAGTTTACCACTCTTAGACATTGAGTTGTCCAAATCATTAACCCAAGTGAGATGTTTAATTTCCAAGGCTGACTGAGACCGTGGTAATTAAGGCTTGTATCTTGGAGTGGGAGTCATTAGAATCTGAATTGATAAGTAACTTAATAAATCTTTCCACGCCATCTAAACCTCAACGTGGGCTGCCATTTTGTATTTGCAGCTGCATGAAGCCATTGCACGTGAGGAGTCGCATGAGTTCAAGGAAGGGATTGTAATCGAAGAATTTCGTCGTGGGTTTCAGCTTGGGCAACGGCTTTTGAGACCAGCAATGGTTAAAGTTTCTTCAGGCCCCGGTAGTAAGAAAGTCCAAGTGGCTGCTGACAGCTACAAGTCCACTGAGCAAACTGCAACAGCTGCAGGAGTAGATGAAGTATAGATTTTCCAGCGCAAGCTCAACTCGCTGTGCTGGTATATCCACTTTTAGCCTACCTGGTATTTTCATCAGCTCTTGAAATTTTGTCCAACTTTTTTGTTCCCCGTTTCTTCACAGGCAAATTTAGTTGAGTTCCAGTCTTTTCATGATGGTTTTGATTACCACACCTAAAGACGACATACATTTGTTTCGACAAGAAGGCAGCTCAATGTGCATCCCCAAGAACATTCAGGTGCTCAAAGACCTACTAATAGTTAAATATCTTGTTGAAGGGTGTAATGTTAAATAACTTTAGCATTAAATTTGTTACTGTACCCTTATTCTTGGATTTCTGACCTTCACAAGTCTGTTCCAGGTTATTTATTAAAAAATAAAACAACATTGGATAGATGATACAATGTATCATTGCTGAATAAGGTATCATTGAGTCAATATTTTGTCAAATTCTAAGCAATGATTGATTGGCAAAAATCAAGTAGCATCTATTTAAATGTATGATGAATGCAAACTTCACTAATTTAACAGAAAGTAACTTCTAAATGATAAGAATCAAAACGAAATGTTTGGTTTATATTGTTCTATCTAAGGTGAGGTTTGGATAGTGAGTTGAAATAGGATGAGTTGAGATGAAAGTTGAAAGTTAAATAAAATATTATTTGAATATTATTTTTTAATATTATTATTGTTTTGAGATTTGAAAAAGTTGAATTGTTTATTATATTTTGTGTGAAAATTTGAAAAAATTGTAATGATTAGATTAGATGAGATGAGTTGAAATCAACTCTGAATCTAAACGGAGCTCTAGTCATCATCAGTAAATGAACCAATTTTTACATGATTTTGGAGAGTCACTAGGTTTATAAAGAGAATTGTAATAAACCTTGTCTTGGATTAAGTCAAATCTACTCGATGACCGTTTTGACCCAGAATGCAAAGATTCAAATATTAAATAAATGCTTCGTGAAACCCATGGACTTAATGACCGTTTTTACTCAAAAGAGTATTTGTTGCACAAATCAAGTACTATGAGGATTATAAAAGCTTGTAATTATTNTCTCTCTCTCTCTCTCTCTCTCTCTCCTCAAGTCGAATACCACCATAGATCTCCCTCCCCAAAACCAAACGATAGAGCTCTTGATCTCCCTCAGTCAATCTCTTCGAAACCAAACGATAGATCTCATGTACAAAGTAGGATCTAGCAATTAGGATTTCGTCGAAGGCGAAATAGGGTTTGTTGAAGGCTCAATTAGGGAGAAAGGGAGGGGCTTTTGTCAGGGGAGAGAAGGGAGAAGAGAGGGAGTAGGGAGGAGAAGAAAAGCCAAAAAGGGTTATGTGGGGGAGTTGAGAGGGTGGGCAAGAAAAGGGGAGAGAGATTCAGTAAAACGCACACACGATTTGCAGTTATAAATTGCCAACATGTCAAAAGATAATTCGAAAGTATAAAACTTAAAAATGGAAGCGCCGTTTTGAAGATAAACTCTTTTTCTAATTCTCGTTTGACCATATATAACATGGTATTAAATAATTAAAAGTTATTTGATAATTTGATTACATATCAAACAATGTTGGAAGAGGGGGAGTCTTGAAACCCTAGCAAACCTCTCGCTCTCTCCCTTTTCTCATTAGAGCAGCCCCCTCAAAAAACGCAGACCATTGGAGGGGGCATGGAGCTTCAGCTCATCCCTCTGTCCTCCCTCTTCTCTCTAGTTTTTTCTTTTATTTTTTCTGCTTTTGTGTATTTTTCTTTTAAAAAAGGGCGAAATGCCGATTTGTTGTTCTCTGGAGCCCCGTGTCCACCACGCGCCCCATCGCAAGACTCCCAAGGTGCCGAACCTTCGACAAGCGAAAAAATCTCGTTGAACGAAGCTAAGCGTGAGCCACATGCACGGTCCAAAATGTGGCGCGTGACATCCACGCTCCACCGCAAGGGGAGCTCTACCACGACAACGCGTGGCATTTTTGGGACTAAGACCATTGGTTTCTTTAGACTCGATTGTCCGTAGTACTTCTAGGGTGGTGCGTGTCTCTCATGCGCCACCACAGTCCCTGTGTTTGTTTTTTTTATTTCCTCTGAGGTTAAAAATGTAGATCTACAGCTTTTCAAGCTATACTTCGCGTTTTTCTCATGTATCATTTATGTTTTCTGTTATTTCCTTTGTTTTAGGTTATTAATAAAAAAAGAAATATCTTGGACATTTTGTCCATAGAGTGAAAGTAGAGGAGGAGGGTGGGGTTTGAAATATCTACTTTAGGCAGAGTGTGGTCTTTCAAACGGTTTGTCTGTAGAGAGTTCTAGAAGTTAAGACCATGCCAGTCACAAAAAAATTTATGTACTGTTAGAGTATCAATCATGAATAGTTGGTTTGTAATTTGAGTTTTTCTCTATATGTATCAGTCATAGTTGTAAATTCGCTTTCATGAAATCTATTTCCCATAAAAAATATTTAAAAAAAAAAAAGAAACAATGTTGGAAGGTAAAAAATCTAGTTAAGTTTACTCTATCTATAGCCTAACTTAAGGATATGAGATTTCCCACGTTAAATATGTCCAGTTAATGTTTGCTTTTCGGGATCACTCAACTATACAAAAGGCAATCAACTCCTCTATATAAACTACCCATTTAATTAGATTTCAAGAATAACAAAAGAAATTATAAGTATAGACTAATTTATACAAGAGGAAGACTGTAGAGGAACCCTTTTGTCCAATCTGTCACCAAACAGAAGAAACTCCAGGGCATGTTTTGTGGGCTTGTTCATCTGCACAGGATGCATGGATGGTTGGAAGCAGGAAAATGCAGAAAGCTGCAATCACTCATGATGACTTTGGGGATATCTTTATGCATATGCTACAAAGAATAGGTAAAGAGAAAATCTGTGTGTTTGCAGAAATGGCCAGAATGATGTGGACAAGAAGAAATAAGATGTTTTTTTAAGACTATTTTGTAGCCCCTTCCATTCTGATGCAGAAAGCAAAACAGGCGTGCACTGAGTTTCAACTAATGCAAAACAAACAGAGCACCTTGCGAAGTAATGGAAATTTGGATCAGATACATGATGATCTATGGCTGCCTCTTGAGATATATTGGATCAAGATAAATTGGGATATTGCAATAAGGGAAAGAAGCCAAAGAATTGGAGTTGGGATTGCTGTTAGAGATTCTGAGGGAGATCTACTGGTTTCATGTATGCAACCACTAAGTTTTTGCACACAAGCTACTATGGCAGAGGCAAGAGGTTTAATATCGGCTGTGAAGCTTTGCAAAGAACTCGATTTACAGAAAGTTGTATTTGAAGGAGATTCACTTCAAGTTGTTAATGCAGTAAGGCATCATCAACAAGAGCATGGTTTACTATAATGTCTAGTGCAAGATGTTCACTCCACATTGACAGATATAAGATGGGAGATTAGACATGTAAGAAGGAAGGCCAACCAAGTTGCTCATCAGCTAGCTCAGCAAGCAATCCACCAAAGTTATGAGGTTATAGATATTGAGTTTGTCAACCCTTGTATCCGTGAGTTAGTGATGGCTGATAAAAGTAGATCTGGTTTTTGTCCAAGTTTAGTAGATGTAGAACAACCTTCTGTAAATGGTGAAGGTGTTGTAATGTTTGATCATGTCTTGAACAATGTAATAGTTGAATGCCACAGTGATGGCTTTTGAATGAAGGTTGAGGTTTTTCAAAAAAACAAAAAAAAGTATAGACTAAAATGACAATAAAAACTTGATAATTAGTAATTGATATATAAATGTAAAATTAAACTTATAAATTGATATGGTTAAACATTATACATCAGATTTTAATTTTTTTTTTTTATTATTATAAAGAAAGTCTTATATCGTGTATTGAATCACGTTAATTTATAAATTTATTTTTATAAAATTGAGTAATTCTATGTAAGTAGGGGCAATGGGAAACAGAAGAGTTTTAGGTAATTCTATGAAATGGAAAGAAAAGAAGCTTAGAAAGAGAGTCAGAATAAAATCATCCCATTCATAGACTCACATGATGGACACGTTATATAGAAGGGAAAGTTAACACAATGATCATATAATGACGATAAATAAGCTGGAATTCAGCGCCGAGAGGGCCACAGGTGGGCAGAGGCAATGGGGACAGCTAGCGCTATATGGCAAATAAAATAAGGGGTCCATATTGCATCTGCTGCATGTGTGCAGTCGTTGGCTGGCGCACCACTGAGGGTCGCCGCGTGGTGTGTGTGTGTCCTATTTTTAGCCACATGGATTGTCACCGTCCCACATACTTCAATTCACCATCGTCTTGTCTATGACCATCATGCATCTCCTTTTCTGTGTACTTCTACTATTTGAAAACAAAATCAATTTTTTTAATATAAATGATATTTGTAATCTTAGACTGTATAGCATATGGTAATTAAAAGATTATTGGGATGAATACCATCTATTCTGTTTACATTGCAATTTAAGATCGGACATATCTTTAGAAAAGATAATGTAGGGGTTGATTTTTTAGCTCGTTACGCTTCGGATCAGAAATCAGGCACATGAACGACGTTCCAAGAGGTTCCGTACAAGCAAAAGGGATTCTAAGGTTTTGTTTAGATGTTGAAGTGAGTTGAGTTGAGTTGAGTTGTATTGAGATGATAAAATATTGTTAGAATATTATTTTTTAATATTATTATTATTTTGAGATTTGAAAAAGTTAAATTATTTATTATATTTTGTGTTGAAATTTGAAAAAATTATAATGATGAATTGAGATGAGTTGAGAGGAGTTCATCAACCAAACGAATCCTAAAACTCGACAAAATGGGTCTTCATGCCTCCAGACGCTAGACACTTACTCAGGTTTGATGTTTTGGTTTTTAATTCGTTTGAATATTGTTGGTGTTCTTGGGTTTTGGTTTTTTTTCTTATCTTATAACCCTCAAGTGTTATGTTGTTATTATGATTTTCCTTCGTCATAAATGAAATTTTATTGATAAAATTTGGGAGGGATCACTTTGGATATTTGGCCCCAATTCTTTTGAAAAAAAAAAAAGTCTTAAACTGTGTAAGTTTTATGTATTTTTTGTAAAATAAATGGATAAATATGAGATCTACATAAAAATTTATTATTTTTAATGATAGATCTTTTTTTAAAACTAATGATAGTTATATAATATATAGAAAAACTGCTCCAGATACAAAGAGATTATACAAAAATAAATAAATAAATAAATATATGTATATATATAAAGATTGAATTACTTATACTCTATGAGGTCGTGAATTAAACACTCAAAAAGAAAAAGTATACATGACATACCAAATGCTACTCCTTAGATCTACATCATAATCTTATCCTACTTGATCATAGAAGGATAGGACGCATCTTAAATGGCTTTGATTGATAAGTCCACTTTGAAGTTGTAGCAAATCAATCGACGTGTTAGAAGATAGCAAAAGGCAAAACGAAAGCATGATTCTTTTAACTATAAGGAACATGATCAACGTGAGAGTGAGAGAGAGAGAGAGAGCAATTATTTTTAGTTAAAGGTCAAGTGGGCCTGTCACATGCAACACATGGTCGAGGGAATAATTCATATGTGAAATGGGAGCCCTCCAACATGGTTAATTAAGAGTAAGAAATGGATTTAGATATGCTCTCCTTAATTCTCACCAATATGTTTTATTAAAATNATATATATATATATATATGATATATGACGTTAAAATCAATTAAATATTTTCTATTTAAACAAAGTTTTTGAAAATAAATTAATTTTATGTTCTTTTTAGATGAGTTCTCAAGTAATCTAAACTTTCAATTAATGTTCGACGGTTTGAAAATAAGAAGTTCAAGTTTCATCTAAGCAACTCAACTCGCCTTTAAAGAATATCAATTCCACTCCATAACTACTACCATTTTTTTTTAATATTTAATGGATGGATAATTAATATTTTAAAAAATATATTTCAAAAATAATATTATTCTTTATAATCAAGAATTTTATCTCTTAAGGCCATCGTTTGAGAAGTGAGGTGAGATAAGCATTCTGTGAATAGTAATAAAATTATTTGAGTTAAGATATTTTATTGAGTTTTAGAAAATAATAAAAAAAATTGAATAAAAATATTATAAAATTATAATATTATTATAATATAATTTTTTTAAAAACTTGAAAAAAGTAATATATATTTTTTTAAAAAAAATTGAGAAAGTTGTAATAATTATATAATGATAAATAAAAAAAATTAAAAATTAAAAAATATTTATGTTTAAATAATCTTTAAGATTCAAATTATAAAAAATTTTGAAAGATCGTCTCATTTTCTAAACAAGCCCTTAATGATCGACTCGGAGGGTAATAGCCTTGGCCCTAGGCCCTTACTCCTTGATCACAAATAATTTCTTCGCTTAAAGTGCCGAGGATTTACACTCTCTTCATCTTGAATTTGTGGTACTCATCGAGGCTCGCCATCCCAGCAAACCATCTTATTACTTCGTCTGAGAATACTGATGTTTCCAAATGCACCTTAAGAATCAAATTGATTATTCTGTCAAAACTCAATTAGGAAATCATTAGTTTTACCATATCAGCACCAAATACAGCTTAGCACGTCATTAAATATAAACCATATAAATGGTAATTAAGAATAGTTATGAAAGACTATACCCATTTAACTTTTTATATCAAACACGTTATCAAACATTTAAAAATGAAATAAAAGTGCCAATATTTATAATAAGATGATGAGAATATCATTTCTAGTCACATATAATAGGAGTGTACAGGAACCGATTGAACCGGTCGTCACCAACAGGAACCGGCAAGAACTGGTCGACCGGTAGTAGGAATTTAGTAAAATCGACATCGGCCGGTTCAGTCCCGGTTTGAACTAATGTCAAACCGCTGAACCGGCCAATAACAAATATTTATATATATATATAT
>QEOY01001662.1:703-73705 GCA_003123805.1 Juglans sigillata
AATAATCCTCAAATTCACGCCAGTAAAATAAAAAATAAAAATAAAAAGGCATACTAGAGTTTACATGACCCAACATATAAAACTTGTAATGAAAATGCAAAAGATAGATCCCATAGACTTATCTCGACGCATCAGTCCCGGCGGGCCTTGAGACGCTGGTTAAGCTGCTCGATTCTGACGACGAGACCGGTGACGGAATAGAGGATCCAGTAGAAGACGAGAACGGCGGCGATGAGTAGGGCGTTGCGCTGGCTCTTGATGATGGACTTCTGGTGGCGGAGATACTCGGAGGGGCTGCAGGAGTCAGGAGACTTGCACTGGGGCCTGGTCTCGTACTTCCAGTATATGTCCATGAGCAGGAAGAGGCAGAACGGCACCACCGAGAGGAACGGCTTCAGAAGGTTACGAGTGACGGCAATGAGCCCCTTACGGATCCCCTCCAGCCCCGGGATGGTAAGCAGCAGAACCATGACGGCCTCGGCGCCTGCCACATAGCCCAGCACAACCCACTCCAGTGCCATTTTCCTCTGTAGATCTGCTGCGCTTCGGTTTCCTGCTTTTCGTGTTGGATGCGCTTCGAATTTTTGTTTCTTTGGTGCTTTTCCTCCGAAGGGAGTTTTGTTTACGGGTAGAGGCGAGAAGGAAAGAAATTGAAAATTGGGGCGAGAGGTAGAGTAGTTGCGGTCTTTAGTCACACGAGTAATGATTCCAAGGGATGGACGAAAATAAAATCAGATGGGAAAATTGTAAATAGTAGTTAAATAATTTATAGATAATGGTGAAATAGTTTAAGTTATAATCTTTTATTGGATTTTGAAAAATGAGGGATAAAATATTGAATAAAAATATTATAATGTTCAAATATTGGTAAAATATAATTTTGTAAGATTATATTTGTTTTAAGAATTGAAAAAGTTGAATTATTTTTTGTGTTTTATTTATAAATTTAAAAAAGTTATAATGATTAGATGAAAAAATTGAATATTTGAAATGTAAAAATATTTGTATTTGAGTAATTTTTTAAAATGAGATGAGACGGGATGAAATAAAACATCTTCCAAACAACTCCAAAGTCTAGATAAATCTAAATAGATAAGTTTTATGCAGTTTTTTTTCTTTTTCTTTTTAAAGTAGATTCTGAAAAGTATACAAAAATTATTTTTTTAATGTGACCCACTTTTTAAAAAACAGCATGAACGGAATTTGCCTATTTAAGACTTACCTAATATTATTCTAGTCATATGGTGTACATTATATTCTTTGTGTCTACAAATGGTTGTGATGGGTAGATTGCCAACTAAACCAAATTGGGAGGGCCATTTCCCACATAGCCCATGTTAGCCAGGCTTGGGCCAGATAGTGAGGCCCATCTCAACCCAAGCCTTCCCTTCCAACTACCTCGGAGTTGCCCGAAGGGTCCAGCCCATTAAATTGTATCGGATCATGAAAGTGCTCAGTACGGGAAACAAAGCTAAGTGGGACAGATGGGATGTGCCGACTCTAACATCCCGTATTACACCTAGTGTTGAAGGACTTACGTCAGTAGACAAATGGAGGACGAGGGCAACCCTCCATCCTCTTATGGAGGGGACCAGAGGGGACATGTCCTTGAAGCCATACCACATTAGATGCGCCTCCTCAAGAGTTGCGCCGCATTAAAAGCTCTGCCTTAGAATACCAAGTCACATGGAATGCCCCGATTAAAATAGATGTGGGTGGGATGACCTGACATGATGGACAAAATTTTCCCCCGGAGCTTCGTATAAAAGCTACATCCCAAGTACAAAAAAACTATCTCTTGACTCTACGATGAAGAAAGACAAGACTCAAAGCACACGAGACTAACTTAGGCATAGGAGGTTCCCCGGACCACCCCGAGCCCACATTCTCCCTTGTGTTTGCAAGTGAAAACCCCGACCCAAGTTGCTAGGACCTTGTCCAAGCGTACAAAACACGACGTTAATAGTGATGCCATTTGTAGGATCTTTCCTATAGGCGTAATGTGTCATTTGTATGTCGACGATAACCCGTTCTCAAACAACTTGAGGGCCAAAAGCCTTACCATAAGACATGCAAGAACTGAGACCGACGGAAGGCCTTGTCAACGTGATAAAGCCCGGGCGACAATTGCGCCCTGCCACCTCCTCCCAAGTTCATCATAGCGTGGCCCGGGGGGGGGGGGGGGGGGGATTCAGGGACGAGCAAGCTCTCCAACAAGTAGAGCTAAATGAGATGCTCGAGCTAGCTCCCCTGGACCTAACCTATCTTGAGGCCACGATTAGACTTGGCAACAGGATGACACCCAACATGTGGCAAGCTATGATGCAACTCCTCACAGAGCATTAGGATGTGTTTGCTTGGAGCCACGAAGACATGCCTGGGATTGACCCGAACATCATTCAACATCACCTGTGTGTGAACCCAGAAGCCAAGAAGGTCAGACAGAATGGAACATCAATATTCCCAAAGATGGACTTAAGGTCAGAATACCATTAGTTTAAGATTAGGAAGCAGGATAGTCCTATGACTGCTTTCAGGACTCGATATGGACATTATGAGTTCTTAGTAATGCCGTTTAGTTTGACTAACGCTCTGGCAATATTTATGGATTTGAAGAATCGAAACTTTAGGCCCTACATGGATAGCTTTCTAGTTGTGTTTATAGATGATATTTTAGTCTATTCCCGGAATGATGAAGAACATAGGGAAAATTTGAGTCGAGTACCAGAGAGGTTACAGGAGCACCAGTTATATGCAAAACTCAATAAGTATGAGTTTTGGCTTTGGGAGGTGAAGTTTTTAGGGCATGTGATTTTCAGTAGTGGTGTAGCAGTTGACCCCAGTAAAGTTAGAAGCAGTAGCAAAATGAGATTCGTAGTTTTCTTAATTTTGTTGGATATTATAGAAGATTCGTAGAGTGTTTCTCTAAACTCTCTAGACCTCTTACTGCGTTAGCCAAGAAGAACGTAAAGTTTACTTGAAGTGAAGAATGTGAAAGGAGTTTTAAGGAGTTAAAGTAGAGATTGACTACATCTCCAGTTTTGGCTTTGTCTGAACCCCATAAATCCTATATGGTTTATAGTGATACGTTGAATATGGGTATTGGATGCGTATTGATGCAGGAAGGATGAGTAGTTGCTTATGCCTCTCGTCAGTTGAAGGATCACAAGCATAATTACCCCACTCATGACTTGGCATTAGTTCGGGTGGTATTTATACTAAAGATTTAGAGGCATTATCTGTATGGAGAAAGGTGTGAGGTTTTCACTGATCACAAAAGTCTCAAGAATCTTTTCAGCCAAAAGAATTTGAACATGAGGTAAAGGAGATGAATGAAAATATTAGTGACTACCAGTGTGAGATTAAGTATCATTTGGCAGAAGGTCATGAAGTTTGAAGAATCATTGCATTTAGAATTCGAAATGATGGGATGCTGTGTCATAAGAAAATGAAGGTGATTCCAGAAATGAATGAGAGGATATTGAAAGAAGCACATAATACGCCCTACACTACACATCTCGACAGTATAAAGATGTATCGGGACTTGAAAATGACCTTTTTGGTGGGACAAAATGGAAAGAGACGTGGTGGATTATTTTAGAAGGTGTTCAGTTTGTCAATTGGTGAAGGCAGAACATTAGAGGCCAACAGGAATACTATAGTCATTACCAATTCCTTAATGGAAATGGGAGGATGTTTCCATAGATTTCGTAATTGGATTGCCAAGGGCATCCATAGGAAATAATTCCATTTGGGTCATTGTAGATAGATTAACGAAAAGTGCTCACTTTTTACCAATTGCAAACACTGGCTCTATGGAAAAGTTGTCTAAGTTGTACGTTAAGGAGATAGTTCGTTTGCACGAAGTACCAAGGTCGATCATGTCAGATAGCGACACTCGATTCACATCATGATTCTGGCAGAGCTTGAAGAATCTAATGGGTACCAACTTGAAGTTTAGCAGTGCCTATCATCTATAGACAGACGAACAAATAGAATGAACTATATAGACATTAAAAGATATGCTTCGAGTTTGTATGTTGTATACGAAAGGTGATTGGGAAGGGCACTTACCTCTAGTAGAGTTTGCCTATAATAATAGTTTCCAAGCTACAATTAAGATGATGCCATATGAGGCGTTATATGGAAGGAAGTGTAGATCCCTGCTATACTGGGATAACATTGGAGAAAAGAAAATACTTGGTCCTGAATACTTGAAGGAAGTAAGGGAACAAGTTTTATTGATCAGAGAACGGATGTAGGCTGCTCAGGATCAGCAAAAGAGTTGTACCAATGGTTGAAGAAGAAATCTTGAGTTCACAGTAGGTGATTGGGTATCTGTTAAAGTATCACCCATGAAAGGAGTGGCCAATTTTGGCAAAAGAGAAAAGTTGAGTCCACAGTATGTAGGACCTTACGAGATCATCGAGAGAGTTGGCCTAGTAGCTTATTGGTTAAGCTTACCCATGGAACTTCGAGGAATACTTGACGTGTTCCATTTGTCTTCCTTAAAGAAAAGCTTTGGAGATCAGGGACCGGTTGTGGTTGATTCGAGTCATATTCAGCTTCAACCAAACATGTCTTATGAAGAATGGCCAGTGCAAATCATTGATTGGAAAGATCATGAGTTGAGAAATCGAGATATACCCCTAGTTAAGGTACTTTCGAACATAGAAGCTACTTGGGAAAGAGAAGACTCGATGAGGTCTAGAAACCATCATATGTTTGTATCTTAGATAGTAAATAATATAGGGGATGAGTTGATTTTGGTTGAAACTTTATGATTTGATTGTATACTTGGGAAGGTACTTTGGTTGCAATTTTTTGTTGATGTTTTATATTATTTTACGATTATATCCTTGATAACAAGACACGGCACGAACTAGAACAACTACGGGTATGTCTGGGTTACCAACAACCAGAATTAGAAGTATGCAAGAGCATAGGCAAAGAATCAGGTAGGAAGGCAAGACCGAATGATCAAGGCCCATAGATGGATAAGTTTGAGCACCATCATACTCATGTGATGGATGCATATTTTAGAGAAAACTTTTTCCCACAACAAGCATTGCCATATGAAGAGTGAAAACCTCCACATGACCTGCTAGTTTGGAAGCAAAATCGAGCCATGCTGCTGAGATCCGAGCTAGAGAGCATTTGGCATTCGAAACATCCAAATCTTCCTTTGATCATCTTTGTATTCGCGAAGAGGTTCAACTAATGGAAGATGATGAAGCTACTATATAACATAAGTTGAATGAGCTGAGGACGAAGATGAATTACAACCCAAACGTTGACGCAATTTTCTACCTCTCATAAGACTCGGTAACCAAAAAGAAAGAAGAAGTGCCATCACCTTCTTCATCTGAGGATTAGACTGTAGCTAGTGGACGTAGAACTTCAAGTGATTTAGTACGCCATTAGTTTTAATTCTGTTGTTTATCCAACATCATGCCAATTTCGAGGTCACAATCTTTTCTTAAGGGGGGAGGATGTGACAACCCAATCTTTGAGCTTGGATTTAGAAACTGTTAGGTCACCTTTGGGGCTAAGTAAATGGAGGAAACATTGTACTAAAGGCCCAGTAGTTAAGTTTGTGTGATTAAGGGTTTGTTATTTTTATGGATGACCATCCAAGCCCATTAATTTCTAGGCTCTAGAAATTTGTTCCTTACACTTGGCTCCACATGCATAGGAGGACCTTTAGGTTTCCAAGAAAATGCAATCATAAGAGGGGGAGGAAGGAGGTTCAATTTACTAAAACCCACGCCACTTGTGATTCATGCAAGAAGGCTTTAGGATCTCTAGAAGATCAATTATGAGGGAGATTAAGGGAAGTTTTAGGATTCTAGGAGGCCAACACCACTTGGCAAGCATACATGGGAACCCTTAGGTTTCTAGACGGGCAATCATGGGAGGAAAGGAAGAAGGGTTTTAGTTTTCCTAGGTTTATGCCACATGGCAGCCATGCACACTAGTTGTGGCGCCCTCGACCCCCACGTGTTATTTTAGTGGAGTTCGTGACACCAGGATGATGACCACACGGATCACGCACCCCATCGACCAGTGCTCAGAGTGTGTACAACATGCAATTAAGTGTACAAAATAATATTCACAGCGGAGAAATAAAAAGTCTTTCTTTATTCAGTACTAGAATTTGTTCAAAAACAGTAAAATAACTTTACAAGAATTATACAGTCATCCGACAGATAAATTAAATACAGAAAATAACATAGGCAAAATAAATCCCATAATGCTGAACAGCAACTCAGCAAGTCAAACCTCCGTCGGAGTTGATCCTTCAGGTTTAAACTCGGGCTCTGCGTCAGACTCTACGGCACCATAAGATATAACCGTAGGGTAAAACACTACAATGAGATTATGACATCTCAGTAAGTAATTAACCAAAATAACATCCAAGAGATATATAAAAATCACGCGTCCCCAAACGGACATAATCCACATAAAACAACAGCACGTGTTCTTCTTCCCAAAATACTCTTTTTAAACCACTCACGCCAAAATCTCATTTTGGTCCAATCATAACCATTTTATTAAGCATGCGCCACGGTCTCCCCTATGGACCGTCCACACGACCTGGCTCTCTTCGTCACATCATGGGTAACATCCATACATGAGACTTCGTAACGAGCGATATCTAGTTCCACGCGCAGCGCGTACATGGCCAAACATCCTCTAACATGGCCAGCCAAAGGTTACGGAATCGGTACGAGAGCATTACCGTCTCGTCCGTTCCCGTTGTCGCCCTCCGACAACTCAGGGGATGTCACGTCAGTCTGTTACGCTCCCGAGTGACCAGAGAAGCTCCACCAAGATAATGCCTCATCTCGGCTTGGGGTCGTGAAACACACGCACCCACACAACAGTAACAATTTCCAACAGACAACGTGACATCACCGCACAATTTAATAAAACAATAAATATGCTTTTCAACAGTTTATTTGGAATACGCATTTAAATAATTCATTTACAAATTCTCAATAAACACCGAAATACAGTTTCACAACTACACGCGTAATCCCATCCTCCAATCCGGCCCAAGGCCCAATTTCCAACAATTCCAACACAATCAATATTTACAACAAAGATAAAAATTTACAAAATATAATTACAACAGTTTATTTATAAAATTGGAAAATTACATACACACGATGAATGGAAAAATATGAAAGATCAATTGAAAGGAACAGTTGTACAAGGCGGTGCCGCAACAGCGGCACACGACAAGACAGTGCTAAAAAACTTGGGTTTTTTATACACGGCAACAACCAACAAATTCTCAGATCTATCACTCAAAATTCACCATTTACAACCCAACAATTTAACAAGAACCCGAGCAAAATTCAAGATTTTGAAACCACAAAGAGCTCGGCAAAAACCACAACCACTCACGGTTTTACAAACCAAAAACACATAAATTAAACAACCCCAAAGTTCAAGGATGATCTCGGATCCTCCAAAATTTGGTGATGTCGTGGCCTATTTATAGACTAAAAATGGTGGTTTAGAGAAGCTGCGTGTCGCACGGTTTGAAGAGGAGAAACACGGCATCACAAGCCGTGGTAGTGCGGGTTGCGAGAGCTTGACAACAGATGCAAGAAGACCTTGCCGAAAGACACGGAGGAGACCCATGCAAGCTGGAGGTGGAAGTTGGAGGCCACGCGATGAGGTAGCTCGATAGCAAGGCTTTGGAAAACACTAGCCGAAAGACACCGAGACGAAGAGGAAAGGTGGAGGTGGCGGCTTGCGGCTGAGTTGCGTCATTAGGCTCGTTCGGCGTCGGCAGCTGCTACGTGGAGGAAGGATCTCGATGGAAGAAGAAGAACCTAGAAGAAAGGAAGAAGAAAAGAGGAAGATGGAGGGCTGCTGTCGCACGGCGCAAGAGGAAAAGAGATGGAACCCTAGGGTTCCATCCAAAACGGCGCTGTTTCAGAAAGTGGGGGGTTGGGTTTCTCGCACGGGTTGGGTTGGGCTACACGCAGGCTGGGCTGCTGGGTTAGATAGGCGCACGGGTTGGGCTTCGGGCTGGTCTGGGTCAAAATCAAACGGGCTGGATATAAAACAAACACACACACACGGCCCAGCTAAAATAAAAACACAGTAACTACAATTGAAAAGCCCACAAATAAATAAAACCCACTGCAAATAAAATAAATTAAAATAACACATTTAAAATAACATGGAATTTAAAATTACCAATAAAATAATAGTAAGGAAATAAAACCCAACATACCAAAATAAATAACAATAAAATAACACACTTTTAAAAAAATAAAATACCAAGAGTATAAACAACATAATTAAAATAACAGAAATAAAATAATACTATTGAGAAATGAAATATATAAACACAGAAATTATGGATCTCACACTAGTGACCCTTAGGTTTTCCAAGAATAAAGATGAAGAGAAAGGGTTTCAGAAATCAAAGAGACATAGGGCACTTAGCAAGCATGCATGAGATCTTTAGGATTTCTAGAAGAATCTAATGATGAAGGGGGTTTAAGGTTTCGGCCATAGAAGAGTGGCGTCACTTGTCTTCCATGCTAAGGAGTTATTGAGTTCTCAAGAGAAGCAATAATTGAAGAGGGAAAGATGAAGGGGTTTCGGCCAAGGTAAGAAGGGTCACTTGGTGCCCATGCATATAGGTTGGCTCTTCAATTTCCAGCAATAATTGATGATAAGAGAGAGAATGGGTTGGAGCAAGAAGGGATACAAATGGGGCCATTAATGGCCCTCAACCATACTCAAGGGAGAAGGGAGATCAAGAGTGATTTGGGTGTTTTTAGTTTTATCTCATTCTCTCCTCTCTTTCTCATCCAACTCTAGAAGCCAAACACAATTTTCTCTCAATCCAAACACCATTCTCATACATCCAAGGGACGAAAAGATTCAAGGAAACTCTTGTGGAGATTAGAAAGGTAATGAAGTTCAACTTTACCCTTTCTCTAGTTTACATCACGAATGCACAAAAGGAGAGGAAGTTTTGAGGTTTCGGGTGTGAGGGAGGTAAGGCTTGTTTTCGACCATGAAAGGGTTGCCATGCTTAAACTCTATTGAGTATGCTCTTGCCTCTAGGTTTTTTCTTTTATAAAACCTGAATCTTTGATGGCAAAATGATTAAGAAGGAGCCCTTTGAATAAACAAGATATATTTGGCCATCATCATTAGGGTTTTATGGAATATTTACTCACCATATTAAGAAAACACAATATAGAGTGCCTTGCACATGTTTAGAAACATTCTGCCACTAGGGTTTCGACCAAGGGAAGGACGAACTTAATGACATTCGACCCCTAGGGTTTCTTGTCTTGTTTATATGAGCTTGTGAATCAAAGACAAGGGCAAAGAACAAAGAAAGAAAACGTATAGATGGATGGCCTTAAAATCGATTAGGGTTAGATGCTTAATCCCCTTAGTACACGAATCACATGTTTAGATTTTAGTATTTTGACTTTTAGGAATCTAATATTTAACACATACATTTTCGGCTTGCTTGATCATCGGTATTTCTTTACATTGGAAGTTTTGTAAATTAGCCTCTAACTACTCTTGGATAATATACTTATGTATTTGTGTAAACTTGTATCTATATTATTTGTATTGTTTAATAAACTGTCTATTCTCAAATGTCACATGATATGATCGATTTTCCTTTGTCGTATGCTTGAATCTTCATGATATGCTCCAATGATGCTTGCTAGAATTTTGATTCAAATGGCATGTTTGGAGCTTTCTTTGTATTGATATATGCCGTGTTGAATTTTCATGCGTTATGTCCATGTATATGTATCAAATTCTTTCAAGCCATTCACATGGTGCATTCTCTGCATATTGAGCACAAGCACATGACATAGATACAAGAAAAGTTGCATGGTTTCATTACAAGTTACATGTCACATGTTTTCAGATCTTGTATAAAAATAAAATATTTTTGTCACGACCCCAATGCCATGATGGAGGAATATCCTTGTGGAACTCACTTGTCCACTCTGGAGTGATTAAATTAAAGTAGTAACCCTTGCGTTGATGAAGTAGTCAACGGACTTTGAATATGTTATTTTTAAAGGATTTCGGAGCGAAATAGCTACACCTAATGCTAATGGGTGCAACACATTGTAAATACGGTGAAGGCAAATTGAGAACTGCCGTATCATATTGTAAGCTCGTGGTGAAAGCAAATTGGGAACTGCCTGAGCATCTCTTTATACCGATGTAATTACACCTAGTCAAATGGCCGATAATGTGATGCGATAACTAACAAGGAGCTCACGGTTCATAGGGGTAGCCGTAAGGTGTCCATACATTGTTATATGGAATAAACATACAAGTAATTAAAATGAAATGACATTTGTTACATGGTTATATTGTTACTTTGTTAAATGGTTACAAGATCAGTTTTTTTGAAAAAAAAAAATCTAGTTGAGACAAAAATGTGTCTTAACAAAATTGCACGTACATGCCCGTGCATATATGTTCATTTTTTATCTTATACATGCTTATGTTATTTTTGTGTTTACTTTTTGTTTAACTTGTAGTAATTTCTTGAAATCTTACTATGATAGTTTCCACTACCACTCCCATCGGAGTGGTAGAAGTTGTGACAAGACTTGAGAATAAGGATGGGGAAGCGTAGGCGCGACAAGCCCCCAGTAGTTAAGGAAGCCCCGAAGAGTGGCGAGAGAATCACTAACCCTTTACTAGTAGAGTCGCTTGAGGCAGTTGATAAATTTATTTGTCAAATTTTAGACCTTTTTGAGGATATCCAGAAAATTATGACAAAAAACAAAAGGATTTCTAGAATATAACAATGTTAATGCAATGAAAACAATGTTTAAGGGTTTTAATGAAAGGGTCAAGGTTTCCAACCCTATTTTATATGGATGGTTAAGACAATTAATTTTGGGATTAATAGTACTTTGTTTTGGTACCATATTAAATTACTCAAACCTACTGCGATTATTACATAGTGCTAAAAATATATTAGATGCATTGTATGTTCATTGTCGTAAACGAGAAAGATATATGACCTTGTATTACATGTAACGTAAACGAGGGAGATATATGACCTTGTGTTACATGTAACAATGTTTTAGTCTCCATCAACTCCCAAGCGGGATGTGATGGCATCACAAAATTAAATGCTTTGTATCTTTCTAATCCAAACCCAAATTGGATCATTTTACCTCCAACGAAGCACTAGCCTCATTTTAGGGTTTTTTGGAAATCCCCCCATATTCAATGAATTATACGAAGATAAATGCTCCTTCACAAGTCGAACTGCAAATTTATATCACAAATGCTCAAGTCAGAAATCATGTTCACACGTTCTGACGGTTTTCTTTGTGTTGATAAACGGGCAGACTTGAAAAAGCCAGAAAGTAATTGCAAAATAAATCCATATTATTTATCTTAAAAATTTTATCATTCTCAACCACGCCAATTGATGCGTTACACTCTTAAGTGACATTTCATTTACATATTTAACATATAAATCCACTTAAAACATGCCAAGATCAAATTTTGTCATTTGAGTAGAGCTGCACAAGGACTCCTATACCAA
Source organism: Juglans sigillata (assembly GCA_003123805.1). Lineage (NCBI taxonomy): Eukaryota > Viridiplantae > Streptophyta > Magnoliopsida > Fagales > Juglandaceae > Juglans > Juglans sigillata. Next base: position 12,288 of record QEOY01001662.1, read on the forward strand.
ATGTCCCNTACGGTTTTCTTTGTGTTGATAAACGGGCAGACTTGAAAAAGCCAGAAAGTAATTGCAAAATAAATCCATAATATTTATCTTAAAAATTTTATCATTCTCAACCACACCAATTGATGCGTTACACTCTTAAGTGACATTTCATTTACATATTTAACATATAAATCCACTTAAAACATGCCAAGATCAAATTTTGTCATTTGAGTAGAGCTGCACAAGGACTCCTATACCAAATGTCCCTGCACATTTGCACGTATGACAGTGGTAAATGCTCAAGTATATATGGAATACCTAATCAATTATCTCTAGTCCTACGTTTTTTGTAAATCCACAATGTTCTTTTAATCAAAGTGCATAAATATTACATCAGAGAAAGAGAATGGGGTTGGTGCCCTCATTACATTGATTGCACTGCTAAGAGGGAGCAGGTAAAATAATAAAATGACAAAAGAACCATAGTTTCTGACCCATGTTCCTTCGCTCAGACGAAGGAGGGGACCGCCAAAAACAGTTTGCTTTGATCCAACAAGTCGGTCAATTGGTTATGACTTGAAACCACACTCGGGATAAGAAGACACTACAATCACTTGTTTTCAAAGCATTTTATAAGAGAACATTTCCACAACCTCCATATTCTTGTTCCAAAAAAGCATAAATATAGCTAGATAGCTAGAGACGAAAAAACTCGATCCTCAATGGCACCAAAAGAAAACCAGCGGCTGTACTGGCACCTGGGCGACCCATGCACCAACTAAAATAGTGTCGGTAGGACACATCTTAAATTTCTGAGACCAAAAAATCCGTTGGCACTGCACATGTGGTCGAAAGAGTCACGAAAATAGCGATAGTGTCGAAGCCAATGCATAACATTGGCGGCATGTGAGTCTTACACGCTAGTTGGATCGTGGCAATTCATGAGCCATCTTGTAGACTGACGTTTGGGGAATGCGGTAGTGTAGCCAGAAAGTGGTACATTGGACATTTTCTGACCTAGTAGAGAAAATACAAGACAAATATACACAATGGTGTGGAGAGAGGAGAGTGAGAGGGAGGAATACTCCTCCCTTCCCCTGGACTGAAAAAACAAGAGGCGGTTCTTTGATTTCTAGAGAAAAGGGAGAGAAGAGGTTTCTAAAAGAGAAAGTAAGTGGAGTCTTTAAATCCTGGATGTTTTGCTTGATTCGCTTTCCTCAGATTGCTTTGCTGCTATTTAAACTCAGGAACACTTTCTTTGAATCTTACTTAAAGGTCACCTCGAGGAACGTCCGTGAGCAGTTGCATAATCCAGTTTGCCTCATACAAAAGGTACATAGATTTAGAAAAGACTCGGCCACAGGCCTGCAGCCTACTCGTCACTGAAAACCTTTAATTGGTTCATTTCAAGGGCTTGACAAAGTTACAAGTGTTTAATACTCAAAGCATAAGAGTAAAAGAAACGAACTCAGATTAATGGACATGAATTACTATGCATGAATCTCTCCTACAACAGTATTGAGTTTTATGGCCAACATCCTTCCTCACACCTGATAAACAAACCAAAGCAAGAACCACTTGGTACAATCTTTTCAGGTATACAGAAATGTTTCGCATTTGATTTCGAAAGAAAATAGGTGTTATTAGATCAGAACTATATACTTGTAGTTCAATGGCATCTTATTCAACATAAAAAGAAAAATAAGTAAAAGCCAACCTGAACAGTTGGACCTAGAGTTTTTTTGCATAATAATCCAACCAAAAGTTAAACTCAAACCTAGAACTCTAGTATGCTTGGTTTCTTGAGACGAGCTCAAAACTTCAATTTTTTAGACAGATAATTTCAGGAACAATGAAAAAATGTGGTATGTGATGGACAACTTAGGAGTTCGTTTAGGTTGGGGAAGGGGGCAAGATTTTGGAATGAACCTGCTTTTTTATTCGGTCTCAGCTATTTTCAAACTTCAATTGCTTCATGAGTTATACCAAAGATCTCAAGTTTGGTTAAATTTCTTGTCAACAAGAAACAGATGTGATTTTGTTGAAGAATTGGGGCCAGAATCAAGGAAAATATTAGAATGGATAATGCATAAAGGTTCTCCTCCAAGGTCAATCAGCGGATGAAAAGGTACAGCTAAAAACAATTGACAGAAGCTCATTGCTTTACAAGCTAATCCCACACCAATTCAGAAAGATATGTTCATTGACAGGGAAACGATATGAATAGAAAATGAATTCAATGACCGGAATTTAAAAAAAAAGAAGTTCAAAATAAGGGAATCTATTGGTAGAAAAATGATATTTGTAATCGTAGAGTACGCAAGCGCTGTGCAATCTTTTTAAAAAAAGTGAATAAATACGGAAACTACATGAAAAAAAAACTAATTTTTTAATAGTGGATCTCCGCTCTTTTTTAAAACGATTGTGCGGTGCTTACACACTCCACAACTGTATGTAACATTGCTCAAAACTGTATGGTGCCCAAGTTAACAGACAAAAGAAGAAAGGTTTGGTTTGGGGATGGTTGGTGCTTGCATGTCATCAGAATTAAGTCAATGAGTTCTAGATGCGTAAACCAAGGCTCAAGCTCAAAATTAAGTCAAACATAAGTTTGGGTCTAGCTCAGCATGAATTTAAAGCTAGCCCAAGCATGCTTAAAGCGACCAAACTAAGCTGGTAGATGACTACTCGATTAACAGTTAACCCAGAATGAATAATCCATAAACGATTAACGGGTGCTTTAAGACCAATAGGGCAGAAGATAATCCCACATTCCACTCAATTCCTTGTTCCCCCTCTACGGGAAACACCTCTTTTTTTTCACTCGAGGCACCCATCACAAAATACTAGAAACATAACCTGAAAACTACAAAAGAAATATAAACGTCTTCAACAACTACACTAACTAGTCTTTGTAAAACATATAAGCCAAGGCAGAGTAACCTCATTATTTCACAATGAACAGCCAACACTATCCCAAATTGATGTAATATGCAGAAAACCAAGGACGCATTTGGTTCGATTAACCCCAAATTCAGGAACCGTAAAAACCCAATTTATCCATACACGAATCAAGTAATTTTCCAAATCAAAAACCACAATTATCATTACCTAACTCAATAATCCTCAAATTCAATATCCCGTAAACAAAAAGGAAAAAAAAAGGCATACTAGAGTTGACATGATCCAACGTATAAAACGTGTAATAAAAATGCGAAAGATAGATCCGATAGACTTATCTCGACGAATCAGTCCCGCCGGGCCTTAAGGCGCTGGTTAAGCTGCTCGATCCTGACGACGAGACCGGTGACAGAATAGAGGATCCAGTAGAAGATGAGAGCGGCGGCGATAAGTAGGGCGTTGCGCTGGCTCTTGATGATGGACTTCTGGTGGCGGAGGTGCTCGGATGGGCTGCAGGAGTCAGGAGACTCGCACTGGGGTCTGGTCTCGTACTTCCAGTATATGTCCATGAGCAGGAAGAGGCAGAACGGAACCACCGACAGCAGCGGCTTCAGAAGGTTACGAGTGACGGCGATGAGCCCCTTACGGATCCCATCCAGCCCCGGGATGGTAAGCAGGAGAACCATGATGGCCTCGGCACCCGCCGCGTAGCCCAGCACAACCCACTCCAGTGCCATTTTCCCCTATAGATCTACTGCTGCTGTTGCTTCGGTTTCTTGCTTGTCTGTTCCTTTGGAGCGTTTCTTCCGGAGGAAGGAGTTTATTTACAGGCCGAGGCGAGAGAGAGACAGAGAGTGGCGGTGGTCTTGTGGCATATATAGTGTACGTTTGTTTTCTTTATGTCATAGAGGGCAGATGGCAGTATGGGGCCGTATGGCACCCAATTTAATTAAAAAAATGTTAAATATTTAAATAGTTTATGTAGTTTATCTTTACAATAACTTAATCTTTAAGTTTTCACTTTAATTATTTAATTATTTTGTTTTTAATATTGATCGAATTAATTATTTTATCGGTACGGTTTAGATAGTAAAATGAGATGAAATGATTTTAGATGAAAGTTAAAAATTAAATAAAAAAATATTATTAGCGAAACGGGTTTAATCCTTTCCCAATGGCCCGCTGGGTATTATCGTGGGCTTAAACCATGGCATGGTCTAATAAGCTAGTGAATATAAGGTCTAACCCCATGCAAATCTCATCTGAATAGAGCCAGACCACTAGCTGCCTGTGTATTTTGAGATGAAAGGGTGATCAACTCATTTAGAGATAAGATAAGCCTTAAGGGCAAGTTTGGGGCATAAAACAAAATACAAAATTCTCATCTTATCTCATCTCATCATTATACATTTTTCAAATCCTCATACAAAATATACTCAACAATTCAATTTTTTCAAATCTCAATACACATTTTTCAAATCTCAAAACAATAATAATATTAAAACTTAATATTTTAAATTTCAAAACAAAACACAAAATTCTTATCTCACCCCCCAAACCTACCTTTAATATTCATAAGGCTTAAATTTCAAATAACAGGCGGGACAGTTATGAATATTATCCGAAGAAGTCACAAAACTTTATTTATATGGTTTAGGTACAATTATGATCTCATCTAAATTTTTGGCTGAAGAAACCATATTATTATTGGCTAACTTAGGCATTAGAGGTGTCCTGTCGAACCCCCAAGCCTCTTTATTCTTTATTTGTAGGTGATCGTGTGCGAAAAGTTGTGAAACACATCTTTAACAGTTGGCACTGTCTGTGGGATTCTTTTGTCCTACAATCAGCGTGCTTTTTACATGCCCACCACAACACGATCTCAGGCAACTAAAGACCAGGAAATGACGTCACGAAATATGGAGGGACGGCTTGCAGAAATAGAGGAAGTAGTGAGGAAGCTTACCACCGAAGTGGAGTCTATGCAAAAAGAGAACGAGACCCTCAGGGCAAAGAATGAGTCGTCAAGGGAGGACACGACACCTAGTTAGGCCAATAGGGTGGAGATTGAAGGTCACAGTGCTGGTGCAGGCAAGCCACCTCAGGACAATGAGGAGACGAAGAAGATGCATCACGACTTGTGCAACATGATGGACAAATATGAGGAGATGATCAAGAAGATAGGGACCTCTTCCTCAGTTGATCAACTGCTGACCAGCACCAATCTGCCATACAGCGCGGAAAACCATGGCAGTGTCGTTGCTGCCAAAATTCAAGGTTCCCGCAGTAGACATGTATGCGGATCCAAGGATCCAGTGGAGCATCTGAAAAATTTTAAAGCTCACATGACGCTCCATGGATTTTTAGGAGAGATTGCATGTAGGGCTTTTCCCTTAACTTTGAAGGGAACAACTCGAGGGTGGTTCGGAGCATTGCTACCGTGCTCCATAGACAGTTTCGAGGAGCTGGGCAGGCAATTCATAACCCAGTTTATGGCCAGTCGAAGGCAAAGAAAGCCGGCAACATACTTGTTAACTGTGAAGCAAATGGAGGACGAGAGCCTAAGAGCGTACTTGGCATGGTTCAATAAGGAGAGGATGACAACTGATGACTAAGACGAAAAAATCATGTTAGCCGCTCTGCTTGGGGGCATTTGGCCAAGAAGTCCTTTTATAGCCAAGTTGGAGAGGAAGGCCCCTCCATTTTACAAGAATTAATGGACGGGACAGATGATTTTGTTAATATCGAGGATACACTAATCGCCTTAATCGTTAGATCGGAACGAAAAGAGGAGCGTGTGCCAAAGGAAGGTTTCAAAAGGGATCGAGAAAGAGGACAAAAGGTGAGGAGAGACCAGCACGAGGGAAAGCACAATGTACATATAGGGTGATATGGCAGCAACCATGTGCACTACTCTAGTGCGCATAATCAAGATAAGGCAAGAGAGACCAGGTGTGATGAGGCTCATGGGTGATAGACCCAAAAGTATTGCACGTATCACAAGGCAAATGGTCACAGAACCGAAGATTGCCACACGTTGAAGCAAAAAACTGAAGGGGCAAGGCAAGCTGGAGCGTATTGTCGCCAGGAATGCTTCTCCACCACAGCGTTTTGGCGACAGGAAGCAAGAACGCAAGCCTCAACGGAGTGAGAGCCCAAGAAGGAGGGGATCACCTAAAAAAGGAAGGAGATCGTAGGAACCGTGAGATCGGCGTCCTGGGCAAGGCGTGGGTTGAAGACATCTACCATTGGGAGAGATACATACCATAGCCAGAGGATATGTAGGAGGTGGTCTGACCTTTTCCGGGAGGAAGGCTTATGCCAGATGGGCGAGGTATAAGGAGGTGTATAGCGTAGAAAGACCTGTTAAGCAGCCTTGGGTACAATCCTCTCTCACAATATGTTTCGACGACAATGATTGTCAAGGAGTGGTTTACACGCACGATGACGCGTTGGTAGTAACAATGTTGGTGGCAAATTACACCACAGGGATGATACTAATCGATAACGGGAATTTAGCAGACATCCTATTCTGAGATGCCCTCAAGAGGATGGGAATAAGCTTAGACCAGTTTCATCCAGCGTTGACTACTTTGAAAGGGTTCACAGGAGAAGTATTGCAACCTATGAGGTCCATCACGCTGCCAGTGTCAGTGGGAACAGAGTCCCACCTCACCACCACCATGACAGAGTTCTTAGTAGAGAAGACACAATTGGCTTATAATGCTATCAGTCGACCAATGCTGAATGCTTTGAAGGCGATCACTTTTACCTATCACCTAAAAAAAAAACTCCCCACGAAGGCGAGGATTGGGTAAGTATGTGGCGAGTAGGTGCTCACCTGAGAGTGCTATGTCTAGGAGCTCATGCGGGGGGAGAAAGACGTGAAGGCAGTCGAGTCTCAAGAGGGTGCCATGGTGGCCCTCTCGCTGCTACCACCTGAAATATTTATAACAGAGGCAGAAACAAGGGATGAAGACGCCCTCAAACAAAGAGAGGCAAACGAGCCCTTGAAGCTTGTCAATTGTGACCCAACTCAGCCAGAGAACCATGTCAAGATTGGAACCAAAATAACGAAAGAAGAAAGGAGACAACTAACACAGCTCCTCCTCGAACACTAAGACATCTTTGCATGGAGCCATAAAGACATGCCAAGAATTGACGAAGATGTAATAGAACACCAGTTGAATGTGTGCCTGAATGCATGACCTATCAAGAAAAAAAAGAGGAACTTTAGTTTCGAGAAGTACAAGGCAATTACAGAAGAAGTGAATCGATTGTTGGCGACGAGGTTCATTAGGAAAACTCAATACCCTGAGTGGTTGTTGAATGTGGTGTTGGTAAAAAAAATCCAACAGGAAATGGTGGACGTACGTAGACTTCATAGACCTCAACGAGGCCTGTCCAAAGGATAGCTTTCGTCTCCCTCGAATAGACTTGATTGTCGACGCCACAGCGGATCATAAGGTGTTGAGCATCATGGATGTCTATTCAAGGTATAACCAAATCAAGATGGGTCAGTCCAACCAAGATAGAATGGCTTTCATAACTAATCGAGGACTATACTGTTACAAAGTCATGCATTTTGGATTAAAGAATGTAGGGGCAACATACAGAGGGGGCAACATAAAGAGGCTAGTAAACAAAATGTTCAAACATCAAATAGGCCAAAACATGGAGGTGTACGTGGATGATCTGAGGGAAACTCTCGGCGTGTTACACCGATACAAGATGAAGCTTAATTCAACCAAATGCACGTTCAGCGTGCAATCGGGCAAGTTTATGGGGTTTATGGTGTCGGAGAGGGACATTGAGGCAGATCCCGAGAAGCTACGGGCAATCTTGGAGATGAAGTCGCCTACGAACTTGAACGAGGTCCAAAAGTTGGCAGGAAGTATAGTGACCCTCAACAGATTCGTGTCCTGATCAACATATAAGTGCCTCCCTTTTTTTTCAAGTACTAAAGAAGGCCCAACGTTGGGATTCTCAGTGTGAGGAGGCATTCACACAGCTGAAAAGAATACCTAACTCACCCGTCGTTGCTTTGCCAGGCCAAGAAGGGGGAAAATAGGAAGAGCTAGAAAGTAATAAATAACCGTAGTAGTTGAAGAAGGGACATGCGAAATGGCGCGAAGATGAAACAACTCTTGACAAATGCGTTTGAAATGACAAAAGGCCCAAAGAAGCGAAACAGTGTCTCAATTACAAGTCTCATAACGCTGCGCATGATGAGACTTCGCGGGATAACTGGAAGGGGCTTAATCCTCTCCCAAGTGCCCATTGGGTATATTATGGGCTTGGGCCATGACATGGTTTAATAAGTTAGTGAATATAAGGCCTAACCCCATGTGAATCTCATATGAATAGAGTCAGACCACTAACTGCCCGGGCATTTTGAGATGAAATGGTGATTGACTTATTTTGAGATAAAATAAGCCTTAATATCCTTAAGCCTTAAATTTCTAATAACAGGCAGGATGGTTATTGAGTATTATTTGAAAAAGTCACAAAGCTCTATTTATAGGGTTCAGGTACGATTATGATCTCATCTGAATTTTTTGCTGGACAAACCATATTATTATTGGCTGACTTAGGCATCGGAGGTGTCTCATCGAACCCCCAAGCCTTTTTACTCTAGTTGCAGGTGATCGAATGTGAGAAGTTGTGAAACACATATTCAACAATTAAAATATTATTTTTTAATATTATTAATATTCTGTAATCTGAAAAAATTGAATTATTTATTATGTTTTGTGTGAAAATTTAAAAAAATTGTAATGATTATATGAATTGAAATGAGATGAACGCTTTCACTATCCAAACAAAGCTTTAATGAACACTGAACAGTTAAATGTAAGAGTGTGCATCCAAGTCAGGGTATAGTCGGACTTGGAAGAGGGTGTCAAATTCAACTCGAGTATCCACCTTAGTTAGCTCAGGCCGATATCCGGAAACATCCAGATTTTTGGAATCCCGAAATCGTATTGTATCCGAATTTTGCAACTTTTGTTTTCAAAGAACCGTATATTTTATTAAAAAAATTTCAAGAACAAATTAATATTGAAAACATAATCCTGGACCTGACTGGCCATTCAAATAAAGAGCTGGGGTTTTTAGTATTTTTATTCTCTTTCCCTGTTCCCATCGTAAAGGTTTATGTCCATTATAACTCATGGTTTCTGGGATGGATGTGCATCATATTTTGCGATGATTTTATCCTATTTTTCGCTCTAAATCTCAAACAATATTAAAAAGCTGAAAAAGTTCGTTCAATTTATCTCAACAAGTTTATCTCATGGTTTCGAAATCTTATCTCAACAATATTAAAAATTAAAAACATTCGTTCAATTTATTTTTATTCGAAACCTAATCTTAATAATATTTATGATTTAAAGTTTTTGGCTTATCCATGTTGTTCAATTTAATTTTTCAAAATAAAAGGCAAAGAAAATGAGCTATGAAAAGTTATATTATGATTTTCAAAACTAATTTAAACTTACGTACATTATAATAAATTAAATTAATTGAAAAATTTGAATTATTTATTATATTTTATATGAAAATTTATAAAAGTTGTAATAATAAGATAAGATGGGTTGAGAGTGTTTCTCGATCCAAACCTAACTTAAAAGAATTCACATCTAATTCTCTTTTATTACAAAATTCTCTTCATTCATTTTTCGATAGGCTAGGGTATGTTTGATTATCAAACCTATATCAATTCATCTCAACTCATCATTACAATTTTTTTAAATTTCAACACAAAATATAATAAACAATTCAACTTTTTCAAATTCTAAAATAATAATAATATTAAAAAATAATATTCTAACAATATTTTATCATCTTAACTCAATTCAACTCAACTCAGTTCAACATTCAAACGCAACCTAAGAGTCTGCAAATTTCTTTGGAGAATATTATTTTAAGTTTTTTTTTATTAAAAAATCTTGAAATTTTTAAAAAGTTGGAAACAAAGAGATAAAAGAATAAAAATGATAAGCACACAACACTTCATGTGTTTATGGGATTGCTATGAAGTATGAAGCCACCATTACTCTCATAGTATATTATACATCTAATTTTTAAAATTTACATAATTTTAATTAAATTAATAAAAAAATGTAAGAACTTTTGTAGGCTTTTAAGTGAGCTTCCTTATTAAATTAGGTTAAGAGATTGCTTACAGATTTGCAATGGACTCATTTCTCCCCACAAGCTGTGAAGACACCATCCAGCAGGTTGCAAGGTTTTTCCTTTACCCGACTCATTTTGTATGGGAATACTTGTCGATCTGTGGATCATTTACCTCTTCGTGGCTGAGCCCTCAAGATAAAATATGTGGGATTGTTATCCACTCCACTCGGCATTTGGCTCTTTATGCTTGGATCCCATATATAATATATTGAAGGGTTATTTGGTCAATGATGTTTTTTTAATCAAGGATGAATCAAATTAAAACAGGGATACAAAAACTCCATTACAATAATTGCAGTAATGGAGAGAGAGAGAGAGTGAGGGAGGTAAAACAAAATGGAGCGACGCAATAAACCATAGGTCTAAATAGGAGTGATAATATGTGACACGATTCATGAACACAATACGAACACGGCACGAAATTAGCAGTTTTGAGTTTGATATAAATGAACTCGAGTAAAAACGGGTTGACCCAATAAGACAATTAATAAACGGGTAAATAACGGGTCAACTTGTTTAACCCAAAATCAACCCGTTTGAAGTTTATTTCAAAATGAAAATTTTATTATTGTTGAGTTGTAATATTGGTATTTCTCAATATGCTTATGTTTTGTATTGTTGAAATTATAATTATGTACTTATGTTTTTATTTGTTATTATATGGTTTGTAATATTGGTTTAATTATAGGTTAAAATTTAAAAAATATTGATATTTTTTGTTAGTAGGTAGTCTTAATATTATTTTTAAATATTGTGGCTACTAATAAATATAGTTTTTAATTTTGATGTGAAATTATGTTAAGCAGGTTAAATGGGTTATGCATGTTAATTCAACTTATTTACATAAAACAATTTAAAATGAGTCATGTTATGTTGACCTATTTCTAATTAATTATTAAATGGGTCAAAATATGTGACATGACACAACCCGTTATTTAAAGAGATCGTGTTAGAGTTTGAAAATTTGACACGTTTATCTTAACGGGTCGTGTTTGAGTTGACCTATATAGTCGAATGTACATAACTTGACACGATACGAATACGACCCGCAAACAAGCATTGCCACCCCTATTTAAAGTGTAACCGTTTAGACCCATGTTCCTTGATTGAGCTTAGGTGGACCACAAAAAGTGGTTTAAGTTGATCCAACAAGTGGACTGATAGGCTGTGGCATTAAACTACATTAGGTAGAAAGACACTGCAACTATTCTAGTGCATTTTGTAGGTTTGAGATATAATGTATGCTAGCGTTAGCTAGTTGAATGAGCCAGCTCATTTCTCAGAGGCTGGATCTCCTTGCAAAGATACTGCAGGGTTGTAGGAGTGGAAAATTAACTATCAGGAATAAAAATTACGCAAGAAAAGAGTATTCCATGCCCACAGATGATTTTACTATTGTTTTCCTGCTTCCCAGGCCTAGTCACTTTTCTACTTCTTTTGTGAACTGCAAACTGAAAGGCTTTTGAGTACATCGGTACATCATTGTGATATATCATTATATGATTCTTCCACAAGGCAGGCAGGGGCCCTCATGAACACACCAAGAAGTTTCAAAACCATAATTGAGACAAGAGGGTTGGTTTCCTTTTCTTTTGGCTTTAACTCTTCTTTGCCAGCAGATAAAAAAGAGGATTAAAGCAGTGGGTTTGATGCCAAGCACCGAAATTGGGACAAAAATAAGAACATCCCAAGTTAAAAAGCAAACCCAAAAGCAATGGATAATAGATGAGAGAGAAGATTTATACACAGAACCAATATCTTATGGTACTGCTAAATTCCATTACAAATCTTCCTCCTTTAGAACATTATTCAGTCTGATATAGAAGCACACCATAGTAGATAGTAACCCAATCAAAATGCTATTCATCATCCTTTGAATTGTTATTATCTTGTGTGAAATCACCACTTGTCCCAAAAGTTTAAGCTGATGGAAAGAGGTAGATTTTATTATTTATTTTATATCTTAACACTCCTCCTTCTCACGTGTGGGCCAGACTTCTCCTTAATGGGTGGCCCAACACGTGTAATATTTAATTAAATAGGATAGAGTGTAGAGTAAAGGTTCGAACTCAAGACCTCTGTTCTGATACCATGTGAAATCACCACTTATCCCAAAAGTTTAAACTGATGAGAAGATATAAATTTTATGATTTATTTTATATCTTAACATCTTGTTATCTCCTAATATGACTTCTAATAATTGACAGAAGTGAAAAATAATATAGTTTTTCAATTATTTAATACCACGTCAGGAGATGATGGTCAAAATGATGATAAATACCTTTTCTCGTAACCTTAGTATAGTCATGGTGGGGATCATCATGCATACAACATACTTAAAAAAAAAAAAAGTTCTTTAGGACACAAGAAAGCTTGGTGAAACATGACTTGGCAGATATGATCCCAGAAAGTACCATTGATTTGGTTGAAAAGTAGGATAGTCTTGAAGTGGTGGAATTTTAGGCTATAAGAAAAATTGCAGTAGCATAATGTAGCTACCAAGAACACAATCTTCTTCATTTTACTCAAGTGCAGCATGATGGTTCGCTTCAGTTCATACAAAGATAAAGGTTTGTTGATGAAAAACAGCTCGAAAACACCCTCAAATCCATATGCATAACTAGAATGTCTTTTCCATACTCTCATCTATTTTGTTTCAGGCATTTATTTAGTAAACATCATCTGATTCTTTGGTGTTTAAATCAAGAGCTCTACATTGATAAGATCAACTAATATTATTAGACTAAAGCAAAAGCACTCTAATATCACCAAACAGAGGCACTGTCCACAGCATTACAAAGAGCACACTTTTCACTAAAGTGTCAACTGTTTTATAAAGATTAGAGGCAACCTAACATTATTAAGACTTAAGTGGGAGTACATTATTGAGCTTTTCTTCGTATCACAACTTTTCTTTTTCACTTGTTTCAAGGTGCTCCATTGACATCTTTCTATCTACCTTCACAAGTATTCTTCAGAGGAAATTTGAAAGAGGAACTTAAAGAAAGTGATAGTGGTGAGGAAAAAGATAAAGACCAAAACCTATAAAGAGACACAAAAGAGCCACCGAAAGCCAAATTATTTACCAGAGGAAACAGGGTTGATAGGAGCAGATCCAGAAATACCATCCACCAGATTGTAATTTACTTACAACCTGCAAAGGAAATGCAATAAAGGGTACTGAGGTTTAGTGTTTTCACAAAGAAGAAAGTGGTCAAAGAAGAAAAAGAACAAAAGCCAGAATCGAGAATGTTCATATGACCTTTACCTTTTTCAAAATGCTTATTTAAGAAGGAAAGGAATATTATGAGCAATCCAACTGCTGCTATGCTTCCAATTATAATTGCAAGCGTCCTGTCCCACTCATCATCATCATCATCATCATTGTCTTTATCATTCCCATTATCATAATCTATAAATTGATCAAGAATATCAAACAATTAGAATTGATCTGGCACTATCATTTTACGACGAAGTGTTATGATTGGAAACTAGAAAATGAAAGCACTCTAAATTGCAGCAGTTTTGAGAAAATGTTTGGAGTTGGCATTGAATACTACTTGCAGATAGAACTTTTTTCATGGAAGGACATCAAGCTGTGTTTCAATAAGCTAAACATAAGGGCAGCATTTCCATTGAATTGGGATGTTGTTGTAATGCTAATTACCAAGCCAATAGCAGGACTCTGTTTCTGCTTTGTTTTAATTCTAAAGTTTAGAACATATAGGACATAAACGCAATGGTTATGGTCAGCAGCATCGGATTCTTTCTCAGTTCCCAATGAGACACACTTTTATGAGGCATCGTATGTCTTGTAGCATTCAAATATTGAAACAGATGCTTTCCAGAAAACCATTCTTGTTTATACAAGAAAGTCTAGGTACTTTGACACTGGAAATATATTCTCAATTACCAATCAGTCAAACCCAAGTTCTTTCTTCTTTTCTTTTCTTTTTCCTTTTCCCCTTGAGCAAATCATAATCAAAAGCCCCCAAACACTACTTAGGACTGCCTTCTCGCTTTCCTCCATTGTATAATTATCCATGGCCCAAAAGAGAAAAGTACCCGGTCATCAAGTTCTTGTAAAATTCATGTTCATTGGAACTTGGTTTTAGACCCATGATAAGCAATAAGCTTTCGAGTTTTGATCATAGAGATCCTTATTTGATGAGAAACAGAGTGATTAGTTGTTCCCAAGGCACCAACTGCTGAAGCATCATCAGAATAAGCCATACCAAAAGAGAACAAACAAACTCACTAAAAATTGAATACAAGACGACAACTTTCAGTCTCCCAAACTCTTAATACACAAACACATACCAAAAGAAATAAGATGAACAGCTACTATTTACACAAAGCTCCTTGAATAATTTGAACACACCCAAATCAACATGCAAACTCATAATTCACACGCGGTAATTTACTCTCCAATGAAGTGAAGGATAAATTCAAAATTACCCAAGAGGGTCTTGCTTGCTAAGTCATTAAAATCAACTAAATGTTAGACCAAAGAACCGAAAAGAAAAAATAACCGAAAATCAGAAACCACCATCCGGGGTGGCGAAACCGCTTACCCTCTCCGGCGTGCGAGCGAACGCCGCCTTCAGTGTAGCGCACGTAACACTTGGCCAAGAACATGTCGCCCCACGCGGCGGTCCCGCACTCAGTCTTCAGCCTTCCGATGGCGTCCGTTAGGCAGTCCTGGCACTCGCCGGCACTCAAGTCCCCCACGCACTGCGCCACGCCCTGAAGATTGCCGGAGGTGCTCGACCGGAAGGTCTTGTAGGCCCCACCATCACCAGTCCCCAGATACGCCAGCACGGCATCTCTCCTGGTCAACGCGTCGGAGTCGTACCCAATCGTCGGCGCACCACATTTCTTGACAACCACCGTCTTGTCCTCCACACCCAAGAAGGTGGTGTTATCGTACTTCACGTAACAACCTTCGAGCTGCAACGCGCCACCGCAAGAGTTAACGCAAAGGGTGCCGAGTTGACTCACCGAACGAGAGACGCACCGGGCGCAGTCGCTATCCTGGAGGTCTCCCCGGCATTGGAAGAGGCCGTAGACGGTGTCTTGTTGGGTGGAGCCGGTGGTTGTGAAGTTGTTATAGGTGGTGAACATGGCTGAGTTGACCAGGGAGGTGAGGATCGAGTTGGCGCTGTTCTCGTACGGTGAACCCGGCGTGTACTTCAGCTGAGAGCACCCACCAAAGACGAAGGTATCTATGGCGGAATCCGAGTGAGTCGTGAGGGTTGAAATAGTGAGAAGAAAACCACAGAGAGAGAGCAAAGAAACAGCTTTATTACTCACAGACATGTTTATGTTTCAGGGAGGTAGAGAGATTATGGAGAGGTTGTTGAAGATCGGGGAGCTATCAGCTATGAGTATTTCGGAACTGAGAGCTGAAACAATTGTGTTTCTGTGGGAGAGAGAGCTTTGGTTGCTCTGAGGAGAAACTACGTAAGGGATTCAGGCCAGACACTGATGTATGGGGTGCGCATATGATTGATTTGAAGCTACCTAAGAAGGTTGGTTTTTTTTTTTTTTTTTTTTTTAAGGAAACTACCTAGAAGTTAGAACAGAGAGAATTTACAAAAATAGGTAAGTGAAAAAAAAAGAAAAACACAGGAAGGTGGTAATAGAATAGGAAATAGATAAACAAATTATATGCATGGAAGGAATACCCTTATATTACACATTTATTTATTTATTATTTTTAATAAGTGTGTGCCATAAAAATATAAATAAAAAAACTCTAAAACGAAAATTTAAAATTTAAAACACACTTTGATTTTTTGTGAAAGGATAATGATAAGTTTATCACTTCTTACCACCTATTTACTATTTTTATTTTTTTATTTAATAGTTAAGAAATTAATTATTAGTAAAATTATATATTTTTTTAATTTTTTTTAATAATTAAGGATACTAAAAAAGTACTTAAAAGAAAATATTAAAAAAAAATTAAAACCATGATAATGGTGACCAAGGAAAGAAATCAATCAAAACTTAACATTATTACAAGCTGGAGAGATCTAGCTAGACCCATCCCTACTACAACTGGGGTAAACCTTACCTTCCTTAATTCAATGGCCACCAACGATACATCAGCATGATAAATCCTAGCTAGCTAAAGATTAACCATCTTGTGGAGCAAATACAGCCATCGGACATGATGTCATCAAATCTAGTTACTGATCCATGTCATGAAAATGAATCAAAATTTTAATAAAGTAGGCTTAGCTAGGATGATTTTCGAATTATTTACGACGACAACATACTCATTTTGATAAGAAATAATTGATCATAAATAAATAATTTTTTTATAATGAATAATGTTAAATGTAATTTTTTTCATATGGTCGGTCACATGTATGCTCCTTTTTTTAATCCAAAAAATAAAAAAGACCGAAGAAACTTGCAAATCCATAATTTCTTAAACATAATTTACATTTAAATAGGAAATTTAATGAAAAAATAATTTATATGGTTCTAATTTTTATTTTTTTTTAGCGTACTTAATGGGAATGAGTATTACGAGAAAGCATGTTTTCTAATATATTATTCTTTCTTAAAGTAAGAGAGAGAGAGTAAACAGATCATGTTTTTAATCACAAAATAATTAAATTATAAATATTTTTTTTATGATAATTGAGGTAAATTTAGTTGGGTCACAAGCTTGAGGAACGGATACACAGCTTTCAAAGGAGATCGGAATCATAATATGTAAATAAGCTCACCTGTCCTAGACTCTAGTTCCATCTCCAAGTCCATGCATTATGGTGAAGACTTTAATGGTTGACCACGTCAGCATCAAAACCATTTTGAGATGGGCCCCGCAGCCAGACTATCGAAATCATATCTATACTGTGGCAAACTAGTCAAATGTTCTAGTCTCTAGATGGTTAATGGTTTGAACGTGGGCTACTTTCCCACGTGGAATAGTGTCTAGTCTCCAACAATTTTATAACTTTATAATTTTTTTATTATAATTCTTTTTTCAAAACTTAATAAAATATTTTTATTTAAATAATTTCACTATTACTCACATAATTATTGCTTGAAGATTGAAAATTGAAGACAAATGGTTAGAGATTGAAGACAAATTATTGTTTATTCTAAAAGTTTAAATTGATGAAAACAAATAAATTTAATTATTTATATTTTATCTTAATACTCTCTCTCATATATGGACCAGATTCACTCTCAATAAGTGAGTCAAACATATGAAATATTTAATTAAATTGAATAAAGTGTAGAGTCAAATGCTTCCAACAACAATATGGAATTGATTATACTAAAACTTCCAATCCCGTGATAAAACTGATAACAAATCGATTGGTTTTAGGTCTAGCAATCCATTATAAGTGTCCAATCTATAAATTAGATGTATCAAATGCCTTTCTACATGGTTATTTGACTAAATTAACTGAAGAAGTTTTCATGGAGCAACCGGTTGGTTTTCAAGACCCTTATACCTAGGGGTGTAAACCGGTCGGTCCGGACCGGAGAAACCGACCGGACCGGACCGACCAAATGCATGGTCGGTTTCGGTCCATTGAATGTGAAAGTTTCGGTCTTCGGTCCGGTCCCGGGGTGGAGATTTCTCGGACCGGACCGGACCGGACCGACAGAATAATTAAAAAAAAAATTATATATATTATTTATATAATAATTATACAATTAACAATATAAAATTTTAAATATGTTATTAATACTTGTTAATATTCTATAAATTAATAATATTTTATATATATCTTAATCTAACCTCTTATTTAAATATGTTATTAACACTTGTTAATATTCTATGAATTAACTAATATATAATATCAATTAGTTAATTATATAGTAATTATATAAATTAATAATGTAATTTTCATTTAATTTATTATCATTGACCATATAAAATATTTTTTTATTGAGTTTGTTACTTAATCCATATTAATAAATCACTTAATTTAATTTAGTATTTTAAATAATTTTTTTTTATTAATTGATTTAAAAAAAAAATATGCCGGACCGAATGGACCGACCGGACCGGACCGGACCGATAACTACCGGTCCGGTCCGGTCCCTATGGGGTGTTCGGTCCGGTCCGGTCCGGTCCGGTCCGACGGTCCATCACCAGACCGGACCGAACCGGACCGGACCGACCGGTTTACACCCCTACTTATACCCTATTTTGATTACAAACTCAGAAAGGTCATCTATGTCTTAAAACACGCCAAGACAAGCCCCTCGAAGTCAGTTTAATCAACTATCTCAAGCTCTACTTACACTTAGTTTTGATGAGTCTCAAGTGGACTACTCTTTATTTACTTATCATCATAACAACACTCATATTTTTTTCTTAGTGTTTGTAGATAATATAATAATCACAGGTTCTATGATCAACTGTTGCGCACTCTCATTCAACAGATCATCTATGCCTTTTAGCGCTCCATGATAAATGTTTTGGAATCAGCATGCCACTCAAAGATCTTCACATACCTTTTCTCTCTACACCTGTGCACACTTGTGACAATTTAGGAGTCATTGCTCTTGTCTCCAACCTTATCTTCCATACAAAGGACAAAGCATATAAAGATTGACTACTCTTTTATCATAGTGAAGCTCCTTAACAAGATTATTATTGTCAGATACATCTCTACTTCAGATAAGATTAGAGATATTTTTATTAAAATTTTTAATAGTATTTGAAATCACTATATGTTTCAAAAGTTTAAGTTGATGAGAATATGGGCTGGTTTGGATTCAGAGATGAGATGATTTTAGATAAAAAATAAAAGTTAAAAAAAATATTATTTTTTAATATTATTATTATTTTAAAATTTGAAAAAGTCAAAATGATATTTGAAAAAGTTGAATTATTTATTATATTTTATGTGAATTTAAAAAATTGTAATAATAAAATAAGATAAAATATTTTCTAAATCTAAACGAAACTTTAATTATTTATATTTTATATACTCTTTAAAATTAATTTCCATTATTTTTTCTTATTTTGATTTACTTTTTATTTGCGCTTTTTCCCGTTTGAAATGATGTTTGACTTTGTACCTATTTTTAATATTTTCTATATTTTTCTTAGACACGTGGGAAGTTGTTGAGTTGGCATGGTTGTTGTTAAGAGACTTCAGACGGAAGTAACGGAATGGCACGTTCTAAAAGGAGAAATGATATTTATAATTGTGAGTGTATAGTTATCGTATAGTCACTTAAAAAAATAAATATAAAAATTATATAAAAAAAAATTATTTTTTTAATAATAGATCTTACTCTTTTTTAAAGTGACTGTACAATACTCGTATATTTTATAACTGTATATAACATTATTCTTTTAGTTATAATAATTTATTTCTTGCAAAAACATAAAATAGTAATCATTTATTAATATTTTGTTACAAAACTAACATGCACTTGGACTTGAAGTTTGCTATTCTCATTCTACAAAACGGATAGCCAACCCAAAAAAAAAAAAAAAAAAGAGTAGAGCAGTTTCTGGCCAATGGGGTTGGCTCAAATGATACCAACTTTTGCAGCAAAGGGACCAGATTGAAGTGGTTACCATAATTACAGGATCCTATTCAAATATGACTGCCCTCTATTTTCATTATTTAATTAGGGTTCCGGTAACCTACCATGTTCTTCTCTACTCTAAAAGGATTTAAATTTTATAGCTTCCAACTCTCTCTAATGGAGTTTTCGACAGATAAAGCTTTATTTGAATTTTTATCTGAATTTGGAGGGCCTCAAGTAGAGGAGAGAGAGACATTTATTATTGCTCGTCTAAATATTTCAAGCATTATTAAATGAGTAATAAATAGTATAAGATTGTGTCAATTTCTTTCTTACTTGTAGGTAAGGGTGTAAACTCAAATCAGAAAATCAGAAAACCAGACCGAACCGGACCGGTTTTGAACCGGTCAGGTCCGGAACCGGTTTTTAAAATGTAAAAACAGGCCGGTTCCGGTCCGGATCCGGTTCCAGGATTTTTTGAACCGGACTGGACCGGTTGATTAAAAAAAATAAAATATATATAAGTTTTCTATATAATGTATAATGATAAATTTTTATGTGAACTTTTATATATAATATATATGCATATATTAAATAATTTCTTATTATAATTTATAACTTATTACATAAAATATTAATACTAAATCACGAAAAGTTTATAACTACTACTAATATATAACTCATAACTATATCAATAGGCTAATATTAATACTATTATATAGGCTAATATATTAATAAAAGTATAAAACAATTTTTTTTTTGTTATAAACAAATTTTTAATGACAAATTGTGAAATTTATATTTTTTAAAAAAACCGAAAAACCGGACCGGACCGGAAACCGGTAAAACTGGAAGTACCGGTTTAGGAGGGTAACCGGTGCGTAATCGGTTTTGAAAAATACAAAACCGGTACATACCAGTTCGGTCCTAAATTTTATACAAAATCGGGGTGTAACCGATTCGATTTTGGATAAAATTTGAGACCGAATTAATATACACTGGTTTTACATTTTTAAGAACCGATTCCGCACTGATTACCCCTTAAATCGGTAATTCTAGTTTTACCGATTTCGGTCTGATTCGGTCTTATTTTTTGGTTTTAATATACTATATTATATATTATATAATATATATAATAATATATCATAGTATATAATACTATAGTGATAATATATTGTAGTATA
This sequence comes from Juglans sigillata, assembly GCA_003123805.1. Lineage (NCBI taxonomy): Eukaryota > Viridiplantae > Streptophyta > Magnoliopsida > Fagales > Juglandaceae > Juglans > Juglans sigillata. The sequence continues at coordinate 33,071 of QEOY01001662.1, forward strand.
TTATAATATATATTATAATTGTATTATAGATTATAGTGATATAAGATTTTAAATTTTAATATTATATTAATTAGTAATTTATCATATAATATAAAACTATTTCATATATAATTATATATTATATATAAAAATTATATACAATATAAAAAATTATAATATCTATATGAACCGGTTTGGTTTTAGAAAAAGAAAAATTGAAACCGGATCGATTTTGGCCTGGTTTAAGAAAAATAAAATTGGTACCGGACCAAACCCACCGGTTCGGTCTAGTCTAATTTACCCTTTTTTTTTTTTTTTTATACCCCCTTACTTACTTAAGGCACGAAATTGAGGTAATTCTCTACCTCCTCCTCCTTTTTTTTTTTTTTTTTTTTTCCTTCTTTTTAGCTTTAGCATTCCTTCCACTTATTTGATTTTTGTGTTTGGATTTTTTTCTTTTTAAATTTAAAGATGAGTTGAGATAAGTTGAAATGGTTTGTGAATAGTAGAATAAAATATTATTAGAATATTATTTTTTAATATTATTATTGTTTTAGATTTTGAAAAAGTTGAATTATTTATTATATTTTGTGTGAAAATTTGAAAAAATTATAATAATAAGATGAGATGAATTGTTGTGAATTTTTAATCCAAACGGGAGCTTAGGATGAATGGAGAAAAATTCTCATAATCAAAGGCCAAAACCCAGGCCTAAGAGCGGTACACTTAAGTTAGCCCCTTAAGTGTACTGCTCAAAGTTACCGCTAGTATATTTTATTTTATAATATTTAAATAAGTTACTACTAATACATTTTTTTTTACCATTTAAAAAAGAAAACTAATTAAAATGTACACTTGAAGGGATTGAGTAGCACGTACCACCCAATTTGGAAATAGTTTCAACCAGCAATAGACGCAACTCAGATAGAACCTCACTCCATCTCTCCATTTCTTCATTTTGTTTTTGTTTTTTTTCATTTTTTAATAATGCATTGTAGCAACAATAATAGAATATTTATTGATATTTCTCCTCCTCTTATACCATTCACATTATCTATATATCAATATTACCACTTTTTTTTATATATTATATGAAAAAGGAAAGATTCCCAAAATTTAAGAAGAAAACTTAAATAAATGAAAAGAAGATAAAACTAAAAGGCCAACCATGAACAAAAAGTAAAGAGAGAGTGGGAAAGAGACATATAGTCTATATATATATATATATATAAGACAATCTATCAGCATCTAACACTCTATTATTGCTTACAAAAGATGATACATTAATTCATGTTCCATTCATTTGCTCTTTCATCTTACAATTACCTATTTCTTTTGGATCATATGCCCCAATGGCTCTAAAGTCTCTATCTCTCCCTTTCCCTTGCCAACTCAGCAAACCCACAAAAGGTATCTATGGGTGCTCGTGACAGATGCTTTTTAATTGAAATATTCTATTAATTAATCTTACACCACACATTTTTTTATTTTTTATTTTTTTTTATTTTTTTTCTCTATAAATATATAATATAATATAAGACTGTTAAGTAGAAGAATTTTTTTTTTAATTTTTAATGAATAATACTAAGATTATTATTAAAAAAATAATTTTTATATGTAGGTCACAAATTTATCTAATTTTCAAAAGAATTGTGTGAAATTTATGCATCTTAAGACTATAAATATAATTTTTCTTACAATTTTATATTAAAAAATTATTTTTTTCACTTTTATTAAAAAATATCGTCCTTGCAACACTTCAAAAATACGAGCAAGAATTCTTGTTTTTTTTTTTTATAAAATTAAAAAATATCATTTTATAAAAATACTCGTATTTTATAAAATGTATTGTGAAAAATATTATATAAAATATTCTGCATTTATCACTAGTGTAATGCTATATGAAAACGTCTTTATAGGTTCACACCGGTGGAAAATTGGTATACCAACTCTTTCAATAATTGCAAGAAAGTGGAAGTCAAGCATTAAAAGGGAGCACTGTTTAATTTAGTTTACCTTGACCGTTATGTTCATCTTTTAATTAGACTTTGACTTAGGTAGGACCAACAATGTGATAAACCCTAGATTTCTTTAATTCTGATGTGACAAAAATAAGAAAACAATGACCATACACTATCGATTCATGCATTTATATCTTTTTTGGCAGTCTTCGACAGAAGACCATGATCTACACTCACTTTAGCATTAGTGCATCATTAATAATAATAATAATAATATTATGACGTATCTATATAAATAGGAGAAATAATATTTACATTTATAAAATACGTAAGCGTTGTGTAATTTTTAAAAAAAAGAATGAATAAAGACGAAATTTATATAAAAAAATTAATTTTTTAATAGTAGACTTCACTCTTTTTTAAAATGATTGTACAACGTTTATACATTCTATGATTGTATTTAGTATTTTTCTACAAATAATTAAAAGAATTACAGACACTCTACAAGGCTGAATTTGACTTCTTCAATAGTTATTAGTTATTCATAGAGTAAATATTTTTATTCTATATTAGAATTTCATATCAATTAAAAATTAATTTTTAAATAAATAATTTTAACTATATAACATGTTGTTGTGATAGGATGAAAGTCCTACACTATTTCATGCATTTCAAAAGTACTTAATAATTTTTTGGAATACTTTGTGTAAATAAATTTACTATTAGAAACGTCATATATATATATATGTAACAATACGAAAAATGTATCCCTTCGATCAAACCAGATGCGAATAGAGGATTTGTTCCTAATTAAGCAACTCCCTTCGGGAGAGCATTCCATGGTTTGTAGAATGCTGCTATAGAAGTGCTCATATAGTAGTAAAAATCTTGAAACCTAGGGTTTGCGAATTTTTGGTATGGTTTGAGGTATTTTTGAATAAATCTATTCGACAATCAGTCTATTTTTTCTACATCTCACATTGTGAAGTGGTGAACCTGGTTTGAGAGCCACGTCAGGTTCGCCACGTCATGATTCGTGTCTAGTCCCAACCTCTTAAGAGATCGTCTTTTACTTGTCAGTTGGCACATGCTCTTGTCTCTTGTTTGTCAGAGCACTGATGAACTAAAAATAAAATACTTTATATGTTATATTGCTTTTCCTCATGGATTTAACTTCAAATCGGTCGTGGTGAATAAGGACGATTTACACCCTTCAATCACATTTCGACACGTCTGCATTTTAAGAGGGGAATAATAGAATCGTAGATAGAGAAGCAAATCTCATACAAACACCTTCTCCTGTTAAGAATGGAATCGCACATAGAGAAGAAAATCTCATACACAAACACATACAACCACCTTCTTATGTCTTTGAGCATTGTTTGGTGATGGAGAAGAAGTTGATATCAATGGTTTTGAGTTTGAGACGCCCCGTCCAAGATTGCATGAGCAAAGGAGAAAGTGGGGAAGGGATTTTTGGGTTAGAGTTTCGAAAAGTGAATGGAAATCTTTTAATTGAGTTATTTTCTTTAAAAAATCTATGGCCGAAAAATGATCTCTGGAGAGAGAGAGAGAGAGAGAGAGGGGTGGAGAAACTAGGAAAATGGGAAATTGCTGGAAAAAATAAAAATAAAAACTAACGTATCAGAGGTTTGCAGTATAGGGCTACTAAGTAGAAGCACTCACTTATGTCTTAGGGTTTAGACCCACTTCTAAAGATGAAAAGATTGTATGTAAGGTGTTTGATAAAAACGTTCGATCACCATGTGAGTGTCGAGAGTTTATTCCATTGACACACACATATATATCATATAGTTTCATACATGCTTATGGATTTTTATAATAACAAGGAGTTCAAGTATAAAAGAGTCAAACTATTCACATGATTAAGGGTTAAAGATCAAAGATATCAACAAATGAAATGTGAGGAAGAAATAAACTCTTTTACTAATTTGAAAAGTTTTAATGCTACTAAAAAATATTTTTAAAAACATATGAAAAATCAATTTGCATATTTCACATGAGCATAATACGTTTGGAAATTTGAAAAATGATTTATTGGTTTTTGAAAAATCCTACTCTCAAGCCGATATGTAGAGCACACATAGTAAAATGCATATATGACATAATTTGATTTGGAATATAAATTCTAAAATTGAATCTTACAAATCAAATCTTACCCTTTAAATAATGTTGATTGTGTATTCTATACACCAACTTGAGAATAGAATAAGTCCTACGTCAAATGTACATAATATGTTTGAAAATCCGAAGAGTGATTGATTGTCTTTTTCAAATGTTAAGAATATGTTTGAAAATTTGAAAAATGATTGATGTTCTTTTTCAAATGTACACAATATGCTTGAAAACTTGAAAAATAAATGATGTTTCTTTTCACATGTTCATGAATCATGATATGTTTAAAATTTTGAAAAAATATGATTGATTTTCTTTTTCAAATGTGCATGATATATTTTAGAATTTGAAAAATGAATGATGCTCTTTTCAACTTGTGCAAAAATGAAAAGCTTCTGTTTGAAAATTTGAAAAATAAATCATGCTCCTTTTGACATTTGTAAAAAAAAAAAAAAAAATTAAAATTTGAAATGGGATCTTAGGAAATTGCAAACAAGCTTCTTATTTGTGTATAACTTGTTATTGCAATCACATCAAAAATTTTAATCTCTCTTTTCTAGTATTGACCTTTATAACTAGTTCTTTTTAAGAAAGATATAATTTGCGATGTATCGTTTCATTAAACTCATTAAGTAGTGTATTTTGAAAACCTACATAGCATCAACTATTGTGCAAACTAGCTGGGGTATATATGTCGATACATGACACGACTTGTGAACCCAACATGAACACAATTTATAAACGGGTCAACCCGCTTAATCTGAAATCAACTCATTTTGATCCCTTTAGATTTTTACTCAGAAATACAACTATACCTTTTTCAACCCTAAAAACCAAAATACCCTAACTTATCTCTCAGACCTTCACTCTTAGTCTCACGGTACTCTCACCTCATGCTCCCTCAAGCTCTCAGTCTCCCACCTTACTTTCTCGGCGTGCTCTCTCATTCCACCCTCACTCCCATGACCTCTCTCGATCTCCTTCTTTATCAAATCTCACTTTCAGTCTTTCATGCCACAGTCGTGTCACCGCCCCCCATTCCCACCTCTCTTAGTCTCCTTCTCTCTCAAATCTCAATCTCAGTCTCCACACTATGTCACCACCTCCACTCCCACCCTCTCTCAGTTTTGATCTATCCGACTTCTCACTATCTCCCTCTCTCTCAAATCTTTGTCTCTTTACTTTGCTGGCTACTGGCTACCCCTATGTGCCTCTCTATCGTCTCTGCCAAGTGCCAAGGGTAATGACAATGATTGGTCATTACATTGATGTAAATAGAGTGAAGGGAAAGAACGCTTTGGTGGGCTTTTTTATGAGTTATGATCCTAGATTTTTATTATAATCATTGCTTGCGGTTTGTTGGTTTATTGGTTTCATTGAAAATGTAGTTGGGGATTTGATTTAGCGTTTTTATGTCTCTACCAAGCATTGTTACGTGCAATCAAGAGTTGGAGATGCATTGTAGATAGATAAATGCAATGACAATGAATGATCGGAATCATAGTAGTTTCAGAGAAACTGTCTGATGTTTTAAAAAGTTTTTTAACTTCTTTTGCAATTCATCTACCCAAAATCTGCCATGTGAAGAGGAAAGTCAATGGAAATGCTAGAACAGTGCAACAGCAGCCAACGAGCTAGGAGGATATCATTACAACAGATAGTGGTTTTTCCCACAGGTGATTTCATTGCAATTAAGGCATTTTTGTGCCGAGATAAAGTTTTACCTGCCAAATATGGTCGTAGCTGACTCCTCATAATTGCATCGCAACCTAAAGTGGTTAAAGCTACAAGCATGTATTTCGTCGGAATAACAATTATTTTCAACCATATTTGGTGGTGACAAATCTATAATTTTCGTAAGAAAAAGATTATCCCACTATAAATTTTCTTCAACGGAAAAGGTTTTTCGTAACTAAAATATATAGTGGGAAATACTTATATCTAACAAAAAAGCTTCACCAGTAATACCAATTTATTTGGTCACACTTTACTTTTTTCAACAACATCTCTCGTCGATAAAGTTATTGTCTTGCAACTAATTCACATGAATTCCAAATACTTGCTGCATATATATTCTGCTGGAAATATGTTATTGCGAGAAATACACTTGTCGAAAAAACGCATTTGTTATACATTTTAATAGACATAATTGTTTTCTTGCCTTGTACTTACTTGGTTAGTAAAATGTTTTTTCCCTACATGGGTCAGGGAAAGGTATTTCTTGGAACATCCAATAATGTCGATAATAGTTATTATCCTTGTACATTTTTATTACTAAAAAATTGTATTTCTTGCAAGCTAAATGATAAATAATCAACCAACATACATATATATATATATTGCCGTTATAACGGTGTCATTAAAGTCACCAACATGTATATAGTACTTATATAAGTTTCATGTACTAGTAAGATTCTTGCATTTACATGGACAACAAGAGTTCCATTGATTACATAAATACATCAGGAGTTACCAAATACATATAATTTAGTCAAATCTGAAACACCTTCCTGGATGGAACACTCTTCTTATAAATTCAAGCATGCATGCATGGAGACTTGGTCCATTACTAACCATGTAATGATCGAGAACTCTTGATTCACTAATTGTAACTGGTGTGATGATCACTATTATAAAATAACTGAGCTGCAAAATTGGAAATACAAATTACGGATATTAGTGTATGAATCTGCTTCAACCAATACCAAATTACAATCATCTACTAGTTAAGGCTATCAACCTATACAGGAAAATTCCAAACTTGCTGATAATCATCTACTCTTCCACACACCAATATTTAACTACAAATGTATAATAGGACGTGTTTCATGTCTAAAATAATCCATACAATTCTACCAAATATGCCTATGTACATTATAACTACATAGGATAATATCTGTAGGTGTGGCTGAGTTTTCCTTGAGAGCATAAGAGGAGTTAGATTGGCCCCATGTAGTTTTGCTATCTTCAATAATAGAAAAAACAATATATCAATTACAAAAACTACTTTTATAAACCTAACCATTGCATGTTACAAAACTGCTATAGGGTTGCATTGACAACAAACTAAGCAAAATGGTTATTTGCAACAGATTAAAACCATCTTCCTAATACTACAACAAAGTATCACTTTTGCCACGAAGAATAAACCAACAACTCTATTCCTATTGATTAAAGTCTTCAACTTACAACAAGTTGTTAAATGATATCTTCAAAATATCATCATTAACATCCAAACTATCTGCACAGTTTTTTTAAGTAATCACAACAAAAAATAAAATAACCCTTTTATATATACATTAACTCAATTAATCTGTTAAAAGGTTGTATAGGCATTAAATTTAATTTGCATTGACAACAACTTATTATTATGTTACTCAAAATCCACCCATAACTTGCATTGACAACAAAGGAAGTAATAAATATTGTGTCCCATGGCTAGGACTTAAGTTAATATGCTCTCAAACATATAGAATAGTAATTTGTATGTCACAATGTGTTTCTTAATTGTAACCACAAACTACAATATTCAGCTTTAACAAAAGTATATATCTAGACCTTGTAAGTCTTTGCTTTCCAAGAGGATATTTCATATATAGTATAAGTCACAAATGATGGAAATATACTATAAGTTAAGAGTTAGGAAAAAAAAATATGGAATACCTGTACACAAGGTTTAGCTTGTCTTCCTCCCACCTGCATCTTAAGTTATCAAAATGAATGCCTCAACCTTTACAATTGTACTATAGACACCATGATAGCCTTAATTAGTCTCAAATTATATTGGCTATCTTCCAAAACAATCCAAGTCCCCACATCATCATGATTAATCAATTTGCTCAATAAAAGGATACATACATCCATTTAAAGGAATGATTTTACTTATCAAAAAGTTGTCCCAAAATCTTAAAAATCTGGTACCCCCATAATTTTTTTAAGATGCCTATGCATCTTCCAACACGAGACTGAATCTGGGACTCCAATTATGTCATACGAGAAGTTAACTCTTTCTCAACATCTAAAAAGTAGGCCCTCATGGCAGCCACGTCTCTCTTGAAAGCATCAAGTTCAGACCTTAAGCCATGCACCTCAGCCTTGTTCTTCTCATTCTCTTCGTTAATATGTTAAAACTCTCTATTCTTCAACAATGATGGAGATGGGTCTGGTATTACTAAGTGGCCTAAACCTCTCGCATATCCAGATTGATATCCTAATACATCCCTGAACACGACATTCGCTACATCATCCATGTTTTCATCTGGTTCCATCTCATTCAATCTTTCAACCATCATATTTTACATTAACTGAATTATTTTAGTATCAACCAGTCACAAATTTGTTATAAATAATGTCACAATGCAGTAAATTAAATAACTATTTACTCACATAGTTATGCTCAACAGTTTCAGTAATGAATCCACTTTTTTTTGTAGACCAATGCACCTCTTTATAAAATGCAACCAAGTTTGGAGCTGTCTTCCGCTTTAAAACAGATTTCTTAGTTCAATACTTTCCACAGTAATAAAAAAATGCAGCTTACAGATTAACTATTAAACTTGAGTTTTAATAATCTACTAAAATAAATTATTACCCTTTCCTCCATGAGCCTAACAAAAGACTTTCTTCCCGCTGTGTGAGTTATCCGTTGAGTACCCCTATTATTTTTGTTCTTCTTTGACAGATTCTACAATTCATACAAATAGTCTTTGATCACCCAATTTACTAATAAAAGAACATATAACAAAATCTGCAATTCTTCAGATTTCAATCTAATTAAATTTGGAAATGAATTCCTGAAAATAATTGATCTTATTTGTTACCTTGAATTCCTTACTTGCCCATCTCTCACATAAACATTTCCATACGCTTTTTTCTACCAAAGTTGTCCCACCAGAAATAGCCTCCTCATGTGTTGCATACATTGTCACCGTCTCCTGATGGTTGCTTTTAGTCCAATCCAATTCAAAATCAGCCTAATCACAACATTTTATACAACTTTTTAGTATGCAAATGAATGTGCACTTAACTAAAAAAATAATATTACAGTCGTAAAATTTACCTGGACACGATCTATTAGTTCATCCTTCTCTTTTTTATCCACACGAGTCCAGCTTGCATGTGCCATATTTGCATATAGTCTGACAATATGTGTGAAGAGTGTTGCATGTTCACAGGATACTCCTCGTTGGCCATCCTTAATATCCAAATGTATTTTTTCGTATTTACGAATTTTGTCAAATTCTGTGCATCTTACTGGTTCCCGACCACGTTTCTTTGCAAGATGAGCTATAGAACAAGGCCAAAATTTAATCTTAGGTAGTACATAAATGTAATAAATGAGTACTACATTATTATACAACAATATTGGCCACATAAACTTTAAACATCTTGCAAAGATATGTTACCTGTAGCATCCATATTCATACCAGCCTCATTGACGGGGATTGATGACCCCTCCGGTTCAACACTCGGTGCTTGTGTTTCCTCATCTAAAAATGATGGAATCTCGTCCCTGGGTGTGTGTACTTTAGGCTATTTTTCTGATTGGCCTCTACCATAACCTGAAGCTACATGACTACCATCCCCACCACGAACTTTCTTCATTCCTCTCATTCTATGAACCATTTCTTAACAGCAAAGGTCTGATTTAAAAAGATTATGCTTATAGGTCAAACAAAGACATTAACAATAATTAGACTTATGACAAAAACAGAAGTGAGCTCTAACGTAGTATAATCAAGTGATACTATTTGTAAGTAACTCTTAACAAGTCATTGAATACAGTTTTACTGGAAGTGTAGCTGACCTCTTAGATATTAGGGATTACATACAAAAAATGTATACAAACACACACAATCAGTGGCGCTAAAGTCACTGGGTGTTCAAGAAACAAAAAATGGCTTTTGATCTAAGAAGTTCTCATCAAATGCAACTTTGGTTTTATGTACAACTTAAAATGGTCTAATATTAAAAAAACTTAATCTATGACTTACTCACAATAAACTTATGTAAAAGAGTTTCAGAAAACTGCGCAGCAGCTTCAACTTCAAGTTTTTCACCAAGCCTCTAGTTCCTCTCGAGTTAGAGCAGTTTTAAACCTCCAAAAAAAGCTTTGTACGCCCCAGTCTCTACAAAGTAGGAAAAAGGCCAATGTTAACATCACTAGCCTCACTAACCATGGTCCAAAGTGCGGTAGTCTTTGACAAGATGTGGCATTATGTTTCAGAACCACTTTTTGAGTTTCTCACTTTTTCTCCTCTCATTTTACCGCCAACCAACAACTAAATAGTGTAAAGTCATAATTTACTTTACCAAATTAGTCCTTGCTCAATGTACTGAACCAAAATGACTACCAACTTTTTAACACTTCAATTTCGGCTAAAACTAAATTAGTAAATTAATTTGTTGTGCATTGATTCGATTTTTTTTTATTCATCATTTTTACAATACTTAATTTGTGGCAATTCAATTAATTATACCAACCCATGGAAGGATTACAATAATAAAAAAAATTCCCATTGAAAATTCTGGTTGGATTGAAAATAAGTTATTTCTATAGATATCATATAGTATAGTAATTACTATAATATATGATATAGTATATAAGAAGCATATATGCTCATATTGTATATACCTGATGTTAATTGACCATTCCCTTGTATTTTGTCAATTGAGAGATATTGCTTCATCTGGATAATAGTAACTGTTTAGCTTTAATGGGTAACACCATAATCGCCTCACAAGCATTGGATATTGCCATTTATGAACACCATTCTTAGACCATGTAAATATCTACTATACTCATCTCAAAGCATAAATTTTTTAAGTGCCCCCTTCATCCCACAGGTAGTTTTGCACAAGTTCTCAAATTGAGAACTTATCCAACTTTCATACAGGTGTCTATCTTGCCATTAGACAAGCAACATATCAATGTCCCTATCCTTACAAATCCACCTAAACTGTCAGTACATTTTCCCAATAGCAGTTTCATATACTTAAATGCTTGTTACAATATGGAAAATCAAATCTAACCACAAGTTGTTATTTGGCATTACACTACAATACTGAAAACAAATTGTGATTAACATTGAAAATATAGCCTTGTCATTGCCTAATCAGCCATGAAAAATCTGCTTGGTGTACTTGCTCTCTACCAAACTGCAACCCTTTTGAGATATGACAACTTCTGCCAAGCTGCTGTATTAATACATCCTGGAACATCAGTAGTGTGTATTAACAAAAAGTCTTTAAACTCTGCTCTTAACATCAGACAATATGGTATAGTCTCAATAGGGGTGTAACCGGTCCGGTCCGGTCCGGTTTTGGACAAAATCTAGGACCGAACTGGTATGTACCGGTTTTGTATTTTTCAAAACCGATTACGCCCCGATTACCCTCCTAAACCGGTACTTCCGGTTTTACCGGTTTTCGGTCCGGTCCGGTCCGATTTTCCGGTTTTTTTTAAATGTAAAAAACATATAATAAAGTGTTAATTCTTATTATAAAATATTATTAAAAATTTAATATATATATTATGCTTAAAGCATATGATCAATTAAATTTTTATCTTTAAGATTAAACTTTTATTTTATAAATTATAACAACATTATCTTATATATAATTATATTAATAACATATGATCAAATAAATTACAAATGTTCATATTTAAGATTAACATTTTATGTTATTATTTATAAATTATAATATAAAATTTTTTCATATATGATATATAATTATATATATTATATATAAAAATTTAACATATAATTATATATTATATATATAAATATTTTGTATAATATATAAATTAATTTTTATATTTTTTTTTTCCAACCGGTCCGGTTCGGTCCGGTCCGGTCCCAAAAACTACGGAACCGGAACCGGACCGGAACCGGCCGGTTTTCATAAAATAGAAACCGGTTCCGGACCGGACCGGTTCAAAACCGGACCAACCGGTCCGGTCCGGTTTTCCGATTTAAATTTACACCCTTAAGTCTCAACAACACTTAAACAGTCCATATCCAACCATATTTTTTACAATTAGGAACCACAACATGACCTACAAAATTTAATTTTTCTGCAATCTCGTCGATGATTATATAAGCAAGCACTACTTTGAGCCTAGAATTCTGGTATTTGCAGAGTTATGAAATTATTTCCCACACACTGTCTACTCCCATGCTATAAGCAGCCACTAATACTCAAATTAGTCTTGAACAAAATAATCACAAGTTAAGTACAAAGCTATAGATTTTGGACATTACCTTTAGCCTTCTCCAACTCTTTTCTTCCCTTAATATGCAGACCAAGTTCTGAGCCCAAAATTTATGTACAACACATAAATTTTAATGAAACTGAAAAGGAGGGATGCACTACACTTATAAAACAGAGAATTACAGAGAGAGCTATACCGAGAGATGTATGAGAACTTCAAGAAGGCAAAGGTCATAGTTGGGCCACGACTTTGTGTTTGGGAGTGGCTGAGGCACACTAGGCGGTCTTGGGTGGAGCTACGATGAACTACATAGGCGGTTGACACTAGTGTGCGATAGGCGGATCTTCGACGGCGCTTCACGTGAAGGTTGGTTAGCCGTGCGTGTGTTCGTGGTGGCTCCGTGGCTGCTGGTGGTGGTCGGTAGGAGTAAAGGGAGGAAGAGGGTCACGGTCCTTTGGGGGGGGTGGTGGTTCAATTGACGCGGGGAAAATAGAAGGTGAAAAAGAGAGGGGGAAAAAGAGAGAGGAAGGAGAGGGTGAATGAAGAACTCCTCTACGGTCCAACTGCAGCATGCGTTTTGTGCGTGTCTCCAGAAAACTCAAAAAATAGAAACCTTTTTTTGGTGTCAGCGTCAAAGACCCTCTAGCCAAAAAAAATGTTCTTGCGGCGTATGTGAGCAATAAACCCAAAAGCCCTGTGTGTTGCTTCCATCCAAAGACCAAGGGATAAAAAATGTTGGTACTTTTTTTACTTGCCCTTTGGTACCTCTTTAACTTTTCTCATACTTTTACATTTCTTAGCTTGAAAAGAAAATTAAATAAATAAAAATAGAAATCAGAAAAAATAAAATAAAATAACATAAAATAAAAAGAAAGAATAGAATATCAAAAATGTGTTGGGCATGTGAAGAAATATTGCCTGATTAAATCACAAGTTATAAAATTAAGCATTAACTCTGCTATAAATCAATTTAAATCACAACTTGGATTTATCCATCTTAACAATTCTTCCATCTAAAACCAATAATAATGTAATGAAATAATTTAAATATATGGATTCTAGATGTATAAAATATGCAATACTTGAGGTCAATCAGTGAACTGACATGAGAGAAGAGAAGGGGAAAAAGAGAAAGGAAGAGGGGAAAAATATTATTTGTAAAATTATTTCTAATGAAGATAATTTTGTGGAATATTAATTTTAGACAATTTTAACTCGTGAGAAATAAAATGGTCTAATATAATTATCTGCGGTGAACACTTTCTGATGACGTGACTTAGGTGGCAAAAGAGTAATTATTTGCTACCAAATAGTACTTGCAGGAACTGTAAATTTTTTGTCACCAATCAGTTTCGTCACTAATGGATGCATATGTCACAGAAAAAAATTTAACCTACTAACTTTTTTTTTTCCTTCTTCTTCTGATTATCTTAAATTTGTGAGAAAAAACCTTTTAATTCTCTCAGATTGTAACTCTTGACATTGGAAATGGTCTCATACCATTATTTGTGAAGAGATTTTTCTGACGCTATATATTTTGGTGAAAAATTTTAATTATTTGCTATCAAATAGTATTCGCAGGAATTGGTTTTTTTTTAACCAATTAATTCCGTCACTAATGAATGCATATCTCACCTTAAATAAATTTGATCTACCAACTTTTTTCTTATAATTTTAGTTTTGTGGGAAAAAAACCTTTTAATTCTCATAGATCGTAACTCCTGACAAATAAAATTGTGGCATACCATTATTTGCGACACGATTTTTTTGACGCTGTGTATTTGGTGGCAAATGTTAATTATTTGCTATCAAATAGTATTCGCAAGGACTATTTATTTTTTAACCAACCAATTCCGTCACTAATAAATGCTTATCTCACCGTAAATAAATTTGACCTACCAAATTTTTTCTGATAATCACAATTTTGTGGGAAAAAACCTTTTAATTCTCACAGATTGTAAATCTTGACAAATAAAATGGTCCCATATAATTACTTGCGACGAGATTTTTCTGACGACGTGTATTTTTTGGCAAAACTTAATTATTTGCTACCAAATAGTATTCGCGGGAACTAGTTTTTTATTCTAACCAACCAATTCCGTTACTAATGAATGCATATCTGACAATAACAAAATATTATCTGCGAACTTTTTCTGATGATCTTAATTTTGTAGGAATAAACATTTAATTTTCACAGATTGTAACTTGTGACAAATAAAATGGTCCAATATAAATATTTGCGACGAGAATTTGCTGACGACATGTATTTTGTGGCAAATAGTAGGTATTTGCCACCAAATATTATTCGCTTGAAAAATTTCTGTCCCAAAAACTACTATTTGTTGTAGTGAGATGAAAATAATGACAATAAAGACGAAGAATTCATGACTATATTATACTATTTGTTATGATTATTTTTGGCTCAGTCTTATTTTTTTATATTACAATTTTTTTTTATGAAATCTCTAGGCATTTGCCGTGAATGCAATTCGTGGCAAATATTTTTTTTTTTGCTGAAAGTGATTATTTCCCGCGATAAGATTTCTTCGTAAATAAGTATTTCGTCGACGAAATACTTTGTGGAAAATATTATTTTCCAAGAAAGTATTTTATCGGAAATACTTTTTTTCCACGATACTACCAAAGACAGCTTTTTCCACGAAAATTTGTCATGGGTAAACACTTTTTGCCACAATATCTTCCTATGAAAAATATTTTTATTTCCCACCACATCATAAGATTTGAACTCTACACTTTTGTGCTTCGAGAGTACACAAGAGACATGCATGTAGAATCATAGAATATTCCAAGTGATCTTTGCACAATTGGCTACGGCAATCCCTAGAACATGCAAACATGTAACAAAGCTCCAACTCTCCCATGTGGTTGAAGTCCTCTACTTACTGTGGTCTGGTCCAGCAGATCACGTTCCATCAAATTAGGGAAAGAAGAGAGCGAAATAAAGGGAAAATGGAAATTCCATTACTTGTGTTATATTTCTTTCCTTATGTCATGAGAATTTGTCTTAATTTGTTTTCATAATTACTTGATATGTCCACAACCCCTTACTAGGCCTTTCGCCCAAATAAAAATCCAATCTTGATAAAGTAAGCTGTGAGTATTACAAATATGAAATCATTATTTGTTTCAAAAGTTTTAAAAGTGCTAAGAAGACGTAGATTTAATTATTTATATTATATTATTAACACTCACTCCTCCTCACGTGTGGGCCCAACACGTGAAATATTTAATTAAATGAGATAAAATATAGAGTCATGATTTGAACTTAAAACATCTACTATAATATTATGAGAAATCATTACTTGTTCCAAAAATTTAAGTTGATGAAAATATGTATATTTAATTATTTGTATATACTCTTTATAAAAACGAACTACGAGATCATCCCAAGGACAACGTCAGGGTTTCAGACCGACCATTAATCCTTGCTAAAAAAGCGAAATGCATTAGCTATCTGTATTTTATTTCATTCTAAGAACAATAATTGTTAAGAAATTTGATGAATAAATGATATGATCGAGTTATAGCATATTCATAACCATGCAGGTCTTGGGCAAATGAACAATACATAAGAGTTGATTATATCGTAAGTTACAATTTGTCATGCATGTGTATAGGTTCAAATTCTCGCAAAAGATTGGACACCTAATCAATGTTGTCACTTGAAGGGATAAAAGCAGTACCGAGTGTCATCTTATTTTCATATAGGGAAGTTACACTTAATACAAGCAAAGTTAAGGATAAGACATGCTAAACTAGTGAACCATACGATGATTTGCACCCGTTGACACGTGGCAAATATCTATGAAACCTATTCATAAGAATCAGATTAAAAGTGGCTGGGCACACTTTTAAAGAGTTCTGCTAGAGTCACTGAAAAAGTAATTCAAATTAGGCTATCGAATAGTGTATTTTTTTTTTTATTTTTTAAAAAATATTTATGATGTTTAAAACAATACATGAAATAAAAAATAAAAAATAATTATAATAAAAAAAAATTTTATAAATAACAAAAAAAAAAAAGAAAAAAAGTCACAATATTATTAAAACATATTTTCTTAATTATTAATTAAAAAAAAAAGGTCATTCGGGATACTTTTTGGATCCTGAATTCAGGATCCAAAAAGTATCCCGAATGACTTTTTTTTTTTACTTAGTAATTAACAAAATATTTTTTAATTTTTTATTTTTTAGAAAATATTTATGATTATTAAAAAAATAAAAAATAATAATAATAATAATAATAAGAAGAAGAAGAAGACGACTAAGACTAAGGATAGGAATGAAATTTAAATGGACGAAAATGTTTGTGTAGAAATTAGCTTTGAAGTTGAATTCTCAACTTGAAAACAGAAAGTGGAGAGCTTTCACTCTGTTTTGTCGATTTCAAACAGTCCAAGTTGATGGACTGTTACGTTTCTACAATGATATGGTTGGGTTGGGGACTTACTGGGTTTGTTTTTTGTTTTGACGGACCCGACCATGTTAGTCTAAGTCTCTGTTTGTTTTGTTTCATTAAGCAGTTGAGTTGAATAGCCCCACATTCAAGTGGCTTTGGTCCAATGCCTTCAACCCCCATATCTCTTGCATGAGTTCCGAAGATGAAATCTCCCCTTTCTACTGCAAGAAAATGATAAAGAAAAAGAGGGGAAAGATGCCTACCTACCAGTTGGATGCCCTTTTGAAATTTTTTTTGCAACTACAGTACTGAAAAAATATAAAGGCAAAAATGATAAATCACATATTGTTACGTGGCGTAAAGATGATAAATAGAGTTTTTCTTCTATATATACCTAAGCATTTCAACTATATTTCAAGTTCTTAAGATTTTAGTTGGCTCCACCACTGCTCTCATGACTTGGCCCAGTATTAGAGAAAAAGGAAGCTGAAAGCAAGTCAAGATCCTGGGATGAACCAAAATAACATCTTGGGATTTGTAAGATTAACTTGAATCAGTCAGACACATGCAATTGCAGGATGAAGAACTTAGTTAATAAATTTTTACGTTACTCTTGTTTTCTTCTAATTGAAAACCACGAACAGTACACCATAAAACACTATTCAATACCAAATGGTCCATAGGAAATTTCAGATCCTGAGCTTGTAATTGGAATGTCTGCTGGAAAGTCTGCCTGTACGGACATTCTCCCAACTCTCTTCCACCTCTGCTGATGATCCCACTTGTCCCGAATGTAGTTCAAATTATTCCATACATCTTCGAATATGTAATAAATATGCCATATGGCTTATGCAGTACATTAAGATACACAACCAACTTGAACTAATTTTCAGTTCCAGAACTTATCAAACACTTCCACAATTTGAACCAATAACACAAACATTTAAACTACATTGTTGAATCTGTAACCAAGCCGCCAGAAGATCGGACGAGCATTCCGGTATGCATTTAGCTACACAACACTGCATCAAAAAGTTGAAAAAAAAATGTGCCAGTATAACTTAATTGCTTCACACATCTACAAGGTATAAATGAGAACTAAGTATTCAAAAATATTATTTTATGAAATCCATATTTTCAGATGCTAGTTAGATTACGCATTCTTTTTAGGTAATGATCTTTCCATCTCCATCTGCTCAAACAAAGTTCCATCATAAGCAGCTTTGACTTTTTCCTTCTGCAGCAAACCATTCTTGTCCTTGCACAGAATATATAGGACCTTCCACTCTGTCCAGCTAGCAAGCCTGCAATAGATTCCCAGGTCTATTACTTATCTTTTAAGAAAAAAATGCTCAAAGTTACCTAGTTAAAAAATCACATAGAAAATTCTACCAGCCTCCGTAGTCCTTGGGTACCCTGTTAGCCTTCAGCATTTCCATGAGTTCATCTGATGTTAGAGAATTGGGGTGTGTGCGAGCATGCTTGCCGAAAATTTCTTCAAACTTTAAAGGAACAAACCTAGAAGATTGATTTAAAAATAGAATTTAGATGACAAGCCTCACAAGAGAACCCGATTATACTGTAGTACACCATGGAATAAGATCTATCAGAATTGAGGATTCAGGTTGATTTATCGAAACCAAGATGTGATCAACTCCATCCATGCCAGCCCACCATGGCATGCAGTTTGAATTGAATAACCTCAAATGTGGTTCTTTTTGGGGGGTGGGGGGCTGGCAACTTGATTTAGTGAAAATGCAGTGTCTCATGAATATTTGATTTACTACCATGACCTGAGGATACCAAAGGTCAGCAATGGTAGACTTCAAAAGCAGAAACCCAAAAAGAGTAACTTAACAAATTGATCTGCATGTACCATATAGGTTCAGTTGTTTAGACCGTTCCCTAAAATCAATTCATTCTCTGAAACAAAGCAAGCTGCAACTTCTCTTTTTTCCACTTCAATTTTTTTCCAGGTCTCAAATCCAGTTGTACCTCCGAAAAATCCATTACATAAACAAACAGGTAATTGGACCTCAAACATATTAAAGACAAACTGGAATTAACTGGGATCCAAACACCAGTCAAATTCAGAAGAAACTTACACAGCAGAAGAAAACTTAGTTTTCAGTTTTATTGTATTTTATATTTATTCTCTACTAATTATGAAAAAACATGCAAGTAGCCTTGGATAGATGCATTTTTCCATTAGAGGGGCCTAGGAACAGAAAATCCAGTACCCACAAGCAACTTATTTACAAAAATCAGATGAACAACCAAGGTCAGATCAAGAGATCACCAATTACAAAACAAATTGTTACGCAAGCTACCTTCAGAATCAGCAAGATCCCTAGTAATAATTGGCCGTAATCAAATCCTCCCATTAGCACTAACATCTAAAAGAATATATCGAATTCTCATGCATTAACATAACATATACCTTCCTTCAGTGTCATATACACCAGAGTCACTCCCATGCTTGGCTCTCTGAACGTTGTTAACCTCAATTGGAAACAGAAGAGAAGGAAATTTCCCCTGCACCACGCAGAAATCAGATCAATGATGGTAAATGAAGAACATTTGGAAGAAATAGACCAACAAAATGCAGATTAAGTACCCTTCAAGCTACTTTTAGTAGTTAAAATTTATCGCCTATACCACTCTGAAGGCCATTCATTAAGAACTTTCATATTTTTATTTCTGATCATCATTCATTTAGTGTAGAACAGAAAGTATTTGGTGATACAACTTCAGAGAAAAAGGATCAGAACACTTTTTCTCATTGACATTAAGAAATCTAAAATGCACGACAATTCATTAAAATTTGTAAACTTCATTATTTTATAAAGTATATCTCATTAAGCATTATAATTCTGATATCGAAGAAAATTATCCTACCCTAACAATCTAACCATTTGATCAAGTTATACTCCTTTATAGATTGACAAGATCCGGAAAGTGTCTCAAAAGGTTGCCTTAGAAGTTCAGGAGAGTTTTTCTCTAGGAAGGGAAGTGGCAATCACATTTTAATTGGTTCTATGCCTTGGAATATAACACTGGTGGATAGTACCTTTCTTCACCCTATGAAAAATGATAGAAATTTGATCAGAACATTAAAAAAACAACATATATCTCTAATAAAAGAACAAAAATATAATTCTTCTCTAATGCTTCCTTGTCAAAAAGGGGCCGGGGTAGAGAATTTCTGGGGCTATGATCAGGCACAAAGAGCTACTAGCAGTGTAAAAGGAGACAAGAGTGGATGTCTTGAAACCTTGAAATTGGAATCAATTTAAAGCACAAGAACAACGTGTTAACAGTGCTTTCCTCCATCTTTGGGAAAATAATAATGGAAGACGAAAGAAAAGGTCGCTATGTACTGACCCATAGACTCGGTATATTTGCAGATCGAGGCAAATATTCTTCTCTCTCTCTCTCTCTCTCTTTGTTTTTTTTTTCAAATAAGTTTAATTTTGACAACTAGTAGATAATTTACCCCAGAAAATAAATAAGTGAATGGATAAAGTACAAAAAAAAAAAGCATCACAAACAAAGACCTCAATCTCAAAAGCAAGCCTATGATTTGTGTCAAATTGTCAACTCATTTATAAATTTTTGCTGTGTACCATGTGTTCTACCACTCGTTCTAAAGTGGATCCAAATGGCAACGAAAGTCCACTCTAGAATGAGTTGTATGAGAAATATTTCGAACCTTTGAAAGTGTTTTCTGAAGTACGCTAAGGGATAAATCAAAATAACCCAAAAGTCCTTAACCACAAACAAAATATCAGACAGACAGGGAGAAAGAGAGAGAGTTACAGGACGGGTTGAGCGGCTGAGAGAAAAGTTGATGAAGAAGGCAGCCACGGAGGACAGAAGAATACCACTGCCAATTGCACGAAATCCTGAAAAAAGAAAAACCAAATCCCAGTAAAAACCCGTTAAAACTTCTCAGAAGAGAAAAAAGAAGAAAACCAAATACACAGACACACACACACACATATATATATATTGAGGTGTTTTAGGGAGTGTTGGTGAACCTTGAAAAGTTTCCCAAGGATAAACTAAACCGTCATGGTTCCTATCGAAGAATGCAACATGTTTCTGCAGAACGTTCTGATCTGTAGGTATGATATGCCCATCAACTCCTGCATGCATGTATTTAACACAATTGTGTCAATCTCTTACATATCACCAATCAAATGTGTTTGTTTGTG
This sequence comes from Juglans sigillata, assembly GCA_003123805.1. Classification (NCBI taxonomy): domain Eukaryota; kingdom Viridiplantae; phylum Streptophyta; class Magnoliopsida; order Fagales; family Juglandaceae; genus Juglans; species Juglans sigillata. The sequence goes on from QEOY01001662.1 coordinate 53,999, forward strand.
CGGAAAAGATGAAGAGAGAGATAAATTACAGACATAGAAAACAGAGAAATATTGAACTAATTTAAATAACAGAAGAAAAAAAGCTGCATCATACCTTCCTGATTATAACTCTGAGTTGGAGATAAGGAAGACATGACTTGAAAGATCTTGTATCAAACTGGTAACAGATAGAGAGAGAGAGAGAGAGAGTGTTGGGATGTTGCAAAGGTTAAGACGCTGAGTTCGAGAGTGGGAACAGAAGAGGGAGAAGTAATGAAGGGAGGGAATGAGAATGGATTATTGTTTTAGCCGACAAAAACGATCAACATCTCTATCTATAAAGGGAAAATCGGAGGAGATTCCAAGTAAATGAATTACCAAATATAAATCCACGCGACCTTCATATTTTTAGGTGTATGTTCAAAAAATATTACTGTTGTATATATATATATATATATTTATATGTATGTATGTATGTATATATGTATATATATATATATATATGTATATGTGTATGTGCGCGCACGCACGCACTTATTTAGATATAAATTTTTTTTTTATAAAAATAAATTTATAAATTAATAGATTTAATATGATAGATTACATTATAAATATAATTTTATTATAATTATAAAATTAATTTCATGCAATTTTCCTCTCTCACAAAACTGAACCCTGAAATACAAATCGAAACCGGCCGTTTATTGAAAAACCAAACCAAGTCGAACAAGAAAGAATTAGGACCTTTTGGATAGAAAAATACTTTTAGTCTATTTTATCTTATCACTATAATTTTTTTAAATTTTTATATAAAATATAATAAATAATTTATTTTTTAAAATTTTAAAATAATAATAATATTTTATTCAATTCATTTAAAATTATCTCATTTCATCTCATCTTAAAGACAATCGGTCTCGTTCTACAGTATATTTTTAGCCTAATTTGTAGGGACAATACACTTACAAATTGAATATCTTGATGCAGTACGTCATATTATTAATTATTTTTTAGATAAAATAGATATAATACATCAAATAAAAATACATCATTATGTATATTTACTTTTATAAAAATTTCTGGATAGATCTAGTAGCTCTCTTCTTTTAATTTTTCAGCGTGCCATATTGGCATTGTTTATCAATTAATATGCTTCGGCTCAGAAGTCAGATATACACATTTAATAGTTTTTAATAATTGGGATCATGTCATTTTGTCATGTAACTTATTTGTTGGAATCTTACAAAAGATCATGTCATTTTCTCGTTTGTGTGTATATTTATTAACGTAGTACAAAACAAAATCCGCCGATTCGTGTAATGAGATGAGATGAAAATTTTATAAATAGTAATAAGATAATTTATAAATAATAATGAGATAATTTGAATTAAATATTTTTTAAATTTTAAGAAATGAAGAATAAAAAATATTATAAAATTAAAATATTATTAGAATATAATTTTTATTTAAGAATTTAAAAATATTGAATTGGTTTTTATTTTTTATTTAAAAGTTTGAGAAAATTATAATGATTACTGATTAATTTAAAAAAATTGTAATAATTAATTTAAAAATATTTATATTTAAATTATGTTTAGAATGAAATAAAATAAAATTTTTGAGATTAGATCTATTTTCAAACAAGTATATATATCAATAGTCAAGAAGGTAGGACAGGACAACCCAAACTAAACACGATAGGTTCCCTTCCCAGAGTGGCGCGTGTGCTGCACGCGCAACAGCAGCCCCTATGTTCTGTTTTGTTGCAGTGTTTTTTCTTTGTAGTTTTCTTTGTATAATGTAGTCTCTAGGTTAAATAAAAATCTAAAAAAATTAGTACCTTCGGACTTTGGTCCGAATGGAGTATTAGTCCCCCCTCCGCGTTGACGGAGTTGTTGGGGTTTGGGATACCCTACCCTGCTTAGTCAGGGTATGGGGCTTTGTAATCTCTGTCGTGGATAGAGAGGGTATTTTCTCTAAAAATTTAGGTCTTTAGAGATTTACTGTCTGGACTAGACCATGTCAGTCACGAAAGTGTACTGGGGAGTCATTAATGATTGTAATTGATTTATTTTTCAAATCAATTTTGTAAGTTCTCTCTTAATGAAGGTTGACACCTGTTTACTCAAAAAAAAAAAAGATGATACGATAGGAAAGTGATTTCATCTACAAATCTTTCAAAAATATATAATTGAGGAATTGGGTAAAGACAGGAATACGAAGAAAAAAGAGAGCATTGCTTTTGCTTTTGCTTTACAGGAACACAGAAACCGTTGATGAAGGAAACTAATGCTTTTACGTTACACTGTATTGTGTGAACGCTCTGAAAGCCAGCTTTCATAGGTACCTACTAATTTTCATGAAAAAGATCTAAATATTCTACAATTATAATATCTCCTTACATGGCATTCAATGATTGGATGATAAATAATAAATAAATAAATTATTTTCCAATCATTGTGATGGCAAAAATAAAGAAAAAATAAAATAATGAATAACAGTACTCTAATATCTAAGTTACATAGTACTTATATAATAAGAAGGAATTTTGAAGACATTATTTTCACTTATGATCTATATCATTTCCAAAGAATAAAGATGCCTATAAATTATAATCAGGCTATCCAAGTAATTAATACAAGGATATATATTTTGGTCCTTCGTGAGTTTTTCTTCTTGAACTAAAATGGCTCTTCCCTTAATGATCTATCCTTTGCAACTGAGACGTAACAATTGCCAAAATTACACATAGACACATCAAGTCATGATATATATATATATATATATATATGCGAGGTGGTATCACATCGGATTAAGACATTATTTAAAAAAAACAAATGAAGAATAAATATTGAGATAGAACAAAAAAAAAAACTAGAGATTTGGGAAAAACAAAATGTATATATAATTGGAACTTTCTCTCGAAAATACACAAAATTTGTGAACTCTCGGCATCATACGATGCCACGTGATTTATTATAAAAATCTAAAAAGTTGAAAACACAAATACAAAAGAGGTAGAGGAAACTTGAAGTTTCAATATTCTTCGTTTTATATCTGCGGACGCCCTTTTGATTTAAATATATTTTTTATATTTTTTTTAATAAAATATATGATATTATGTGGTGGTGTCACGTCAAGATGATATCCGATCAAATGACTCTCTTCACGTATCAATGGAGACTTTGATTACGAGGTGCAGTAACAAATGTCTAGTAGCACTACTCTTCAAAAATTATATGATATTTTTTATAATTTTTTTTAATATATATATATATACACACATATATGTATATATGTATATATGAACATCCGTAGCCCTTATCATTATGTATTCTTGACTTAGGGTACATGTGTTTAATTTGTTTTTCAAGATGCTTTTTTGAATTTTAGGGTTTAAAGTAAAAGAGAGGAATGCATATGAAATAGATTCTACATTATAAATAATTAATCAGACAATATTAAATACTCAAAAAAATATTATGAGAATCATTTTGTGTATTCATATTTCTTATATTCTGAATCTTATAGATAGAATTCTAAAAAAAAAAAAATTCAAAAAATAATATTGTATTTTTTTTAAAGTATCATAAGCCGTATAAGGTTACGTAAAGGTAAGATGGTATCAAATGTCCCAACTTGTTTGGTGGAATGCGTGAAAGAAAAAACTAAAATCGGTTTTGCTTAAACGAGGAACTCAAGCGAAGATATATAAAGTACTTTTGCCTTTTCTCACCAATAATATTTTTTTTTCTTTTGGCAAAATAAAATTATAAACATAATAGGAGGAGGGGATGGTTTTCAAGACAAACACTCCAAAATGAAGCGATACAGTGTATGAAATAAAAGCTGATGGGAAACAGAATTTAATTGTCAGGTGGGTTTGGATGGGGAGTTTAGATGAGATGAGATGTTTTATTAAAAATTGAATAAAATATTATTAAATATAATTTTTTAGTATTATTTTTATTTTAAAATTTAAAAAAGTTGAATTGCTTATTATATTTTTATATGAGAATTTGAGAAAATTGTAATGATGAGATGAGTTTGTGTATCCAAACCCACCAGTCTCATATTTTCTCGACTTGTGATCAAGAAAGATGTTATCAAAATAAAAAACAAAAGAGAATGTTACCTAAGGCGGTTCGTTGACTTGTTTGGCCGATAATCGCGCGGCAAAACTTGAACCAAGCTTGATGCGTGAAGAGAAAAAGTTAGATCGCAAAAATAGAAACTCGCTCGATTAATATATGACACATAATACGTTAAGACTCGTTAAAATCCACTCGTTTATACCCGACTCGACTAGTTATCTTGACTCAATTAGAGCTCATCCATACATAGTTGACTATATATATAATTTATTCCTACATATTAATATTCTTATATATGTAGATATGCTTCTGTACATATTAAATTTAATAATAAAAGTATAGTAACCTTTATAATTAAGTATCTACATATAACCCATTTACTTATGCCTGGTCATTTATGCATAAATATTGAATATAGTCCATAGTTATACGTTAGTTAAATAAGTACTTAAGTGATTAAATTATAGTAACTATTTTTATAATATTTATAATACTTAGTATGTAGGACTTAGTTTCATATACTACAATGTACGAACCATATAAGAATATATTTATAAAATTCTTATAATTTTATAATTTAATGAAAGGTTTAATTTAGGGGTGGGAGGGCGGGCCCTCACATATCACCTACCCGACCCACTCATCTAGCCCCTGTCTAGGTCAAGCGGGGGCATCCACCTACACACAACGTGCATGTGAACATCCGCCCGCATTCTCAAACATCCGAGCTATAGGTATCGGGCTAGGCCCGCTAAGATTTTGACCCATTTGTCTAACCTAGTATATATATATATATATTGAAAAAATAAGATTTGTAATGAAACGACGTCGTATCCAACAGCGTCATTTCATTGAAAGGGTTAATTCCCCCCAATATCTCACCTCTCTCACTCTCACTCTCACTCTCACTCTCAAACCTGTCACCCCTCTCTCTCATATTTCTCACTTGTCGCCGAAACCCTTGTGCTCTCCATCTCAACTCATAGTTGTAAGTATCTCGAAACTGAAAGTCTTCTTAAAAATTCTCAAATCCGTTTATAACTTTGTTGGGATTGCTTCAATGGAGGATGGAGTTGTGTTTTGGATGCTATGGAGTTTGATTGGTATTTGAATTTTGGTGATGTTTTGACAGTTTGTTTTGGGAGAAATTAGTGGTTAAATCCAAAACCCTAAACTCCGAACCCCTAGATGATTTTAGGGTGTCAAATCTGAAACCTTAAATAATGTAAATGTTCAATTTGAACCCCTAACCTAACCTAATTTTGGGTTTCGGCTTGAAACCCTAAATTAGGTTAGGGGCTCATTATGAAACCTCTAACCTATTTTATTTTGAGGTTTCAATTTTGTAACCCCAATCAAGTTTGGGGTTTCAAAAGTGAAACTCCAAACTATTTTGAGGTCTCAAAAGTGAAACCCCAAAATAGTTTGGGGTTTCATAAGTGGAATTCCAAAACCATTTGTGTGGTTTTAATTTTTATGTGATTTTTGCAACATGTCAAGTGTTTGCTTGTTTGTCTAATTCATGGATAATGGTGATTTTGCATCAAGTTCAAATACTAGTACTAGTGCTAGCTTCCATATTTCTATCCCTACCCCTACCCCCCCACTAGCACTAGTTCGAATCCATCGTGTGGGAACATTTTACCAAGTTAAAGGGTGGTGACCGTAATGATCCATAAGCAAAGTGTAATCATTGTGGTGTCGTTTATGGATGTCCCTATATACAACATGATACATCCCAATTGAAAATTCATTTAGAAGAACAACACAAGGGTCCGATAAGACGTTCATTACTTGTAAAGAATCAATTTATATTGGATATTGGACATAAAAAGATGGCGGATGGGAGTAGTGGGGGCAGTACGCTAAAAGAGTTTGTGAAGCTTGACCTAAAAGGTGTAGGACTCATTTAGCCCGTATGATCGTAATAGATGAGCTACCCTTTCAGTTTGTGGAGGGTGAAGGATTCCAAGCCATTGCTAAGAACTTGGAACTTAGGTTTAACATTCATTTTCACCAGATGATGGTGAAGAATGTTTTTAAATTATACGTCCTAGAGAATGATTTGTTAAGAAATTTATTAAAGAGTCAAAGAGTTTGTCTTACCACTAATACATGGACATCGGTCCAAAACTTGAAGTACATGTGTTTGACTACTCATTTTGTAGATAGTGATTGAAAGTTACACAAAAAATTTTTAAGTTTCATTTAATCACCAATGACAAAGGTTACACCTTGGGGAAGGCGGGGAGTTTGCCATAAAAAAATGGGGTTTGGAGTGGGTGGTGATAATAATGGTTGAGAATGTCTCATCTAACGATATTGAACTTGAGTATATGAAGAATAAGGTCATAGAGAAAACTATGTCTATATTGGGTGGTGAGTTTTGCATGTTTGATGCTATGCACGTACCTTCAATCTTATTGTGACTGAATGTTTGAAAGATATTCATGAGTAGGTTGCAAGAGTAAGAAGTGTAGTAAGGTTTGTGAGATCTTCACTGACTAGGTTTGAGAAGCTCAAGATCTTTGTTCGTGCTGCGTGTAACGACTTACAAGAAATTCAGTGGATGATGCTCTTTAGAACTTAGAAACGTTAAGAAATTATGAAAAGATTTCATGAACCAAGAAACCGATTATGTTTTAGTCTGTTAGCATAGTCGAATCCCAACCTAGTATGTGACAAAGTGTTCTTTTTATTTATTAAGATACTTAGGAGTATAAGTTGGCAAAATGAATTGCACCATTAGTCTCGGATGAAGATTTAGGATTTTGCGATGCAATGTTATATTTTCCTTTTCCAGGATGAATAGTAATCTAGAGTGCATTTTTATTTAATTGAGGCACTTAGGAGTTGATTTTTGATAAACGAATTACACCACTAGACTCGTTTGATTATTTAAGATTTTATAGTGCAATAATAATTTTCTCAATTTTTCAGGTGAATAGTAACATGAGATATTGTCAAGTGGCATCCGATTCAAACGATTTTCAAATCGCTTTGTGGAATGTCCAAATCCACTTAGAATTACTAGGATTACTCTTTGGATGGACACTTGGCACATTCCTAGCCACTCATTAGAATAGTAGTAGGGCATTTGTCACTTATGCAAACACTATTCCAACCACCTGAAACACTTTTTGATCAACTAAAAGATGGTTTCAACCATATTGAAACTCCAAAAAACCATTGGATTTCCATCAAAGCCTTAAAACCCTCATGAAGTTTGAAACCCTAAACATTGATTTCAACCTTATGTGGCCTAGTGTTTTATTAAGTGTTTAATCACTTGGATTAATCACTTTATCACTCAATTTTTCACTCATACACCCTTAACCACTATGTTACATCTTGATAATCATATTGGGTCAAGAAAAATCTAATTTGGGCTTAATCTCAACCAAGACCCCAAAGGAGGCCTAAGGAAAGCCACCCCTAAGCCATTCACTCGACTAGTTTTGGCAGCAAGGGACTCTATTGTATGTGCGGTGGTAAACTCAACATTGTCATATTCTTGTCACTTACGATTATTATAAATGTTTAATATGTAGTGCCAAGTCATTTATTACAAGTACATGCTTATCTGTTACATGTTATGTTATGTCATGTCATTTGTCACACGCTCAGTTGTTACATGTCATGCCATATCACATGCATAGAGTATGTCACGAAAAACATTTTCAAGTTAGTGAAGTATTTCATTTTTATCACGACTCCAAGTACTATGATGAGGTGTTATCCTAGTTGAACTCCATTGTCCACACTGAAGTGTTTTAACTGGTGTGGAATTTTTAAAATTGACAAAGTAAAAACCTACAAATTTTGAATGAGATCTAAATAACTAGTTACCAAAGCGAAATCAGGCACCCAACACTAGTGGTTCCAACAATACATTAAACAGTTTTAATTCAGTTATATTGATGTAATAATAGTTGGCGCAGATGCGGTACCGACAGAAGAACACGATTCAAGAGGACCTGTGTTACATCCATATGTTCATGTTTAATCAACCATGTATACGCTAAACAAGTTTTCAAGTTCATGTCAAGTTCAGTTCATGTCAGTTTCAATTCAAGCCAAGTCATGTCATGTCCATATTTCAGTCACTTTATTTTTCAAGTCCAGCGCATGTCATACTACTTGCCAAGTCATGTCTTACATATTCATATTCATATTCATGTCACAATGCATTTATGTCAATTTTAATGTCATGCATGCTCGATTCTCCCTTCCTTATCTAGTAAACGAATATCACTTGATAGTTCTAACTATCATTTCCATCGAAATTGTAGATGATGTGTCAGGATATTGAGAACCAAAGCCCGGAGGATTGGATGAGGCTGACTAGTCCACAGAGAGACGACGAAGAACTAATAACTACGGTTATCTGCTTTTTGGACGCGATTTTGGAAATCATAGTCAAGCTGCATGAGCAGCTCAGCAATTTAGTAGAATATATTTCATTTTCAGACTATATTTATGGAGAGCTATCTCTAGTAGTTATATTACAAACTTTTGGATAAGTGCTGTAAATTTTGGATATCAATTATCATGTGAATTTTATGAAGTATGCTTATATTTTGGGATATATAGTACTTATGGTATATAGTATTGCACAAAGAACAAAATTATCTGTTGTGAATATTGCATATTGTTATATAGATGCTATGTGCACTACATCTTTAACTATCATGAACTGGAGGGGGGAGGGTGTATGTAACCTTGTGTCGCATGTCCAGACACTTCAAGCTCCGCAAAATCCCAAGCGGAAGTTGAGAGCATCACACTGTGGGCATTAAATGTAAGAAGATGTTGTGTCTTGATGTTTCTACAGGATAGAACTCAATTTTCTTGATGTTGAAAACGGTCGAATAGTATAGAAAGAAATTTGATGCCATGGGTGATAAGGATATATATTATGTCTGCCACTTTGATGAAGACGAAGAGAGATTAGGGCAGCCCAACGATTATGATTGAAAAAACATCCGAGTTTTTATAGAATCTTTGGAGTTTTTTTATGAGGTGACATGCACCATTTTTTATATGTAACATCCAATAAATACTATCAACAAGTTTTTCAAGTGAAAGAGCATTGGATGAAATTTGCTAAAAGTGTTGATCCTACTTTACAGATTATGACATTGAGCATGAGGCCCAAGTATGAGAAATATTGGGAAGATGTAAGTAGGATCAACGTTTCGCTATATATGGCTATTGTTCTTGACTCATGGTACAAAATTGATGGAATGGTGTATGACTTGGAAAGCACTAGCGGGAAGGGATGGACGAATCAACTTGTGTTATAAGTTAAGGACTCCCTTTATGATGAGTTCATTGCATTCAGAGGGTTAATATAGAGGTTCTACCATTCACCACATCACCTCCTGCTGAAGTCGATAGGCCGAAAACGCATGAGGTATGAGGGTTGGCAATTTCAACGAACTTTGGAAGGATTTAGACGACCAATCGAACTTGGAAAGATACTTGGTGACAGAATTGCACCCATACGTGGAAGAATTTGATATCCTAGCTTGGTGGAAGGTAAATGCCATCAAGTATCCCGTCCTTAGAGAGATAACCCATAATATTTTGGTCATCCATATTTCTACCGTAGTCATAGAGTCTGCATTTAGCATTAGAAGACACATATTGGATCCATTTCGGAGTTCATTGTCTCATAGTACTATAGAGGCTTTGATCAGAATTTGATTAAAGGGAAGTCAATTCAAGTTTGGGAGGTGGTAGACGTTGCGGAGAGCTATGAGGAGGATGATGTTGATAAACCTGGAAGCAGTAATCACGTTTAATTCATTTTTTTTTCTTTTAACAGATTATATTATATTTATTTGACAAACTTAATTTCAAATTCAATTGTTGTAAGGACAACTTTGTAAAAATAGGCTCCATCTCAATCTACATAGGTCGCAATTTGACTTTGATACACCATCATTAGTTTGTTAGCTTTGTTAATTAATTCTTTGTAGTTTGTACATATATTAAGAATTTTATTATTTTTTCATAATTGGAGTTCTTTTCTTTTCGAGATATCATATTATTCATATTCTCTTTTTTTTTTTATTTCAGGATTTATGATGTCACTTGGAAACTCCAAAATTCAAATGCTTTCTACATGATATTACCTTTATTTTCTTTTTTGTAAATGTATTTTAATTGGTGTAACATTGTTATTCATTCAAGCTATTTGACAATTTGTAATATTTTTAGATTAATTTGTAATAATTTTATATTAATGTGTAATAGTTTATACTACTTGTAATAGGTTAGAATTATTAGTTAGCAATTTTATTAGATTTGTTTATATTTAAAGATAACATTTATATTTTATATTTTATACAATTTCAATTAAAGTGAAACGTTAAAACAAATTTTGGGCCAAAATTGGCTCAAAAATAGGTTATGGGCCCAAAAATGACTTAGAAATAAGTTCTGGGCACAACAGGCCCATTGAAGCCCACGAGGGGAGGACGGCCTGGGGGGCCAATTCGCCCCCAGCATCTGGATGGGGGCACCCACCCACGGGGGGTGTGGCTTGGGGGTCCAATTTGCCCTCTCACCTATGCAGGGTCGGGGGCTATCCACCCGAGAGGTGCGGGTAGTACCCCTAGAGTTTATATATTGGTTGTAAAATAATGAGTTTTTGTAATTTTAATTATCTGATTCATTCAAGAATAAATAATTTTTAGTATGTAACATAATTACTCTGCCTAGTCACTTGTACCTATATATTGAATACACTTCATAGTTATTTTATAATTTATACAATAGTTAGTCGGTAAGATTTAATAATTTCATATATTAATATGTAGGAACTATATATGAAATGATACTATCATATTATCTATATGTATTAGTAATTTGTGCAGGCATATAATATATGGTTATTATGAATAAATATCAACTAGTTCAAATTAATTATATATAAAATTTTAAAATTTTTTAATTCAATAAAGGATCTAGTAGTTAGTTATAAGAATTTCATTAAATCTAGATTTTTTACTTTTTTATTTATCTAATTTCTTAATTATTAAATTTTATTTAAAAATTAAAAAATAAACAACTCCCGTTGGTTTTGACTTGACTTGACTCTACTCGATCTCTTTTTTGATTGAGCTCGAGTTGAAAACCTAGCTCACTAAACTGAGTTAAAAAAATATAAAAAAGATTAGATAAAAATCTCAAATTCAAGCTCAAATTTTTTTAGTAGAGCCGATCTCGTCAATCTAAAGCTCGGCTCGACCCAACCCGACTACCGTCCTTGATGTGAAGGCTCTAAAATAGAGAGTACTTTTAACTTTGTTACTGTACCTTTTCACTTTTAACTTCCCCGAAAGAGTATTAAAGCGATGTTAAAGTTATTTTATTCAAAGCTAGTTATCTTTTGTTTGAAGTATTGTGAAGCAAACATCAGTACGTAAGCGTTTGCTGGAGATTGTGTGAGCAAACAAAAACAAAAAGACTAAATTAAAAGTACAATTGTAAAATACTTATTTTTTGTTATCTTCTTTCAAAGCTATAGGTTGTTTTTTAATCAAATCGAATCTATAGCTTTAAAAAATCGTGTCAACAAGAAATCCAAGCCTACTTCATTTTCCTTTTTTTTAATTAAAATTAATTTGCTCTATCTTCTTTACCTTTTCCTTATATAGCATCTGGGTTATATTCTCTCTTTTTATGCAAATTATTATATTTTAAGTTGAAATTTTTTTTGTTTAATTCTTGTCTATAATTTTTTACCTAAAAGAATTGTTAATTCCTAAATTCACACAACACAATAGACCGGAAGGAAAAAAAGAATAATTTCCGACTCACAATGGTGATTCGAGCGTCGATCCGATTCTATTTGCGTTCATCCATAAAATAAATATCAAATAAAAATAAATAAATAGAGATACAAAAATTTACGTGATTTGACATAATGACTATGTTCACGAGTTGTTTGGAAGCGAAATCCACTATGATAGGTGATTTTATAATTTTTCATAGTCTCACATATCTCACAATACAATGAAGAGATTTCGTCTAAGCATTGAGAAGTTGTGGTGGAGTCTTTGCATAGGGAGCTTCTGTGGAGACTCTATGGAGAGATCTTATTAGATTTGTGGAGGATTTGATCCTTATATAGAGATATATTTTCTTAGAGTAATTGAGTCTAACTTATTTTACGAAACATTTTTCTTTTGAGAATGTAGATAGGTAATTAGAATCTTAGATAGGTAAATAACATAATTTGGGGAAAAAAAAAAGCCTCTTCAAAGAAATTCTCTCTTTTTGTTTTTTAGTTTAAGAATAAGTTGAGGAAGCAATTAGAATGAAAAGAAAAGGAAAAGGGAAGAAGAAAAGAAGGCGGGGGAGCCTGATAGATATTTTTATGTCCATCACTAACTGCGTGCGTGATTGTTAATCATCTTCTTTAATGTCTATCCACTACTAACTAATGAAGTGACCTTTTTTTGTTTTTTGTTTTGTTTGTTTGGTGTTGGTAGCTGTTTTCAATGCGATCAACCTTATTGCTTGTTCTTATCAACATTCCCAACATAAAATATCAATTGCCAAGTCATTCCCTCCCATTTTAACCTCCTATTTTAATCGTTCAATTATTTTATATTTTTTTCTTGATAGTTACAAAAATAACTAGCTAGAACGAGAAAATAGACTATCTTATTATTATTATAATTATTTTAAATTTGTACATAAAATATATTAAACAATTCAACTTTTTTAAATCTTAAAATAATAATAATATTAAAAAATAATATTCTAATAATATTTTATTTAACTCATCTAAAACCTTCTCATTTCATCACATTATCCAAATCAGTTCTAGATCTACCACAGATTATATAGGCGTGTTTAGATTGAAGATCTTTTAAAAATATTTAAAAAATACTTGATAATTTTTTATTTTATTTGCTGTGCCTCTTGTGATCAATGTCACCACCCTTTTATCTTTTACTAAAATGGCAATCTCATTGTTGCCTTTTCTAGCCAAAAGAACAAAAATTATTGTAATTTCGGATGCACAATGTACGGAAACCGCCATAGATCAAGCCGAGAGAGAGAGAGAGAGATATATATATATATATATATATATATAAATATGATCAAAATTCAAGGTTCGGGCATAGCAAAATCCAAACTTACACCATAAAAATACATCATCATAGAGAAAAGGAAGTAGTGACAATCTCTCAAACTGCTCCAAAGGTTCCATATTAGAGTGGTCCTTAATTACAATTTCAAATACATTGGACTACGAAATATGGATAGGAATCATCCAATGCATATTGTTTATTGACATTATCATTTTCATTCATCTCTCACCTGACTTTACATAATACAGCATCTCAGCACGAGCCCCTTTTGATCCATCCTTCCCTCTTCATTGCCTGAAGAATATACATCCACACATTAACTTCCTACTTCTATATATAAAACATTTATCAACGAGAAATAAAAGCTTACTAATTATATAATTAAATCAATATAAACATGGCTTCTACTTTGGAAAGCCATCCGAACTAATCAATTATGGGGTGGTTGCTCATGCTTGAGCCCGGTAGTTTACTACTTTGAAAAGCAACATGCTTCAGTTACCCTTAATGAGCGAGAGTCGCTCAGACCTACATACGATTCCGCCCTATAATTTATGCAGGTGGCATATCGTACCATATTGTGCTTGACACTCACAAAAGCTGTGGCCTTCTGCTATGTTACACCTTCACCTATATGTGCAATGGTTGGTCCCTCCGGAACTGATAATCTCCATTTGACTTGAAAGTTGTCTTTTTCTTATTTTATCAAAACCTCAAAATCATTTCATATAAATCCTCTTTTAATGGTAAGAGCAAACCAAAGTACAATAAGCAAATTCTCCAGCAAAATTATGTACAACATAGACAAGAAATTCCTGCCCTCTGATTCTTACAACATCCCTACAAAGGGAAGCTCAAGAGCATTTTGGAAAGTGCAAACTGCATCCTTTTTAGCAAAGAAATTTGCTATGCTGTTCACTTCTCTTAAAACATGAGTGATCTTCAAATTCAGCCTGGAAACTGCATTAGGACTATCATCCCATAGATTAAGAACCTCCCAGTGAATTCAAAAAGACATGTTGCATTTGCACAGTCTCCAGGATTCCTCATTGCCGTCAAAAAAGAAAAAGAAAAACGCAAGGCATCTAGGACAGCCATGACTTCGGGAATTAGTACCATGGCTATAATGAGTTGAAAACGTAGCCAACAAAACCCCAACCTCTACCCCCAAAATAACAGGGTTTCCCTAGGCAACTTCCATCCACATTAGATTTAACCCATCCTAGCAAGGGTCTCTGCCACTTGAAAATCTGAACTTGAGGTTGTCTGCAAGAAATTTGAGAAATACCAAGATGATGAATTTTAGACAGGTCACTGCCAAACTTCTTAACCTCTGGCACCTTGGTAATTATCTCAATGACAATGCATATAATCTGAGCAATCAATCCAACTAAAGTACCAAAATTAGCCTCCCTTCTTGCTGAACAATGCCTTAGCCATAACTTCCACCTAATAAGCCAACCACAACTCAAAACAGAGAGCTTGCTTTGCCTTGTTTTTTTTTATATAAGAAATTTATTAAACCACGTAATTATACATAGTGGTAGGACCCTATGTTTTGTGACCCATGGTCAAGCCACTGGCCATGTCATGACAAGGCTGGACAGCCACACAGCAACCCCATGGGCAAGTCAGCCACATGCCAACAGCCATGCCAGCCATGCCCATGGTCCATGCCATGGGCCAGCCTAGCCCACCCATGGGCTCATGCATGCCATGGGTTAACTTGGCCCATGCCAACCATGTTATTTTTTATTATTAATTTTTATTTAATTATTTATTTTTCAATGAACCTATTAGGGGTTTTCAAGTTGTAATCCTTATAAATAGGACTCTTAGGCTTTGCATTTACATCTTTTGGCAAATTTCCTAGTGGTTAGACTATTTTGTTCTTGAGATCACCATTCGGTACTAAGGCACTTGGGCTCTTTGGAGTGCAATACGTGAATCCCCTAAGAGAGGATCACACCTTGCAATTCGTGAATATGTATAGTTCAATCTATTAAAGAGGTTTATTTCATCTATATGCAATTCGTGAATCATAGTTGAATTGACTATCTTTTGTTCACTTTGTTCTTGATTATTTATCACTTGTTCATCGTGTTCTTCATTTGTTCTTGGTGTACATCCATTCCATTGCTCATTCGATCCATTCCATACCACATACTCGACCACCATAGTGTTTGTCATCCTTTCCATAAGTTTGTCAACTTACCATAAATTGTTCCCTCCATACACCTTGCCCTAGTCGAAATACACATAGCCTCCACTCTCACATACATCATTCGGCCAACCCTAGTATTGCCCTACTTTCCATATTAGTTCACATTTCCATAATTGCCTTTCAGCTATCATATTCATAAAACCCTAGCCATATCATCCACTTCCCATATTCGGCCATCCTAAAGCCATCCACCATAAACCTTAGCCGCCCATCTCAAAGCTCTATAAGGAAACTCATTCCTTTTAGGAATCTTAACTTCCTCAAATTCAAATTCAAATTCAAATCCCAATTCAAATTCAAATTTCAATTCCAATCCCTTAATTTAAGGAATTGCAAATCCTCTTCAATTCCTTAAATCACTCTTCCTACAATCACTCTTAAGTCAACTATTGTTGTCATCTTAATTCAAATTCAAATTTCCCTCTTCACTCAAATATTCCTTCCATCTTACAAACTTCCCATATACCCAACCAAATCTAGCCAATCTTTCTAAGACCAAGTCAATTCAAATCCGCCCACCTTAGCCACCAAACCTTAGCCACCAAACCCTAGCCTCACTCTTTCATCTCATTCCCAAACCCTAGCATCATCCTAAACTCAAACCCTAAGCCAACTCTTGCAAATCCCGAAATCCACCCTAGCCACCTCACAAAATCCTAGCTACACTACACCACACCACACCATACCTACCCTAATCACCATCCAAGTGGCCCAAACATCAAAGGCAACCCTTAAGCCATTCCCATTGCATCAAACACCCATAATCCTAAGCCAATCTTCCAAGACCACGCCTACCCTAATCCCACCATAGTCCAAAGCAACCCTAGTTGCCTCCAACTCGTAACCCTAGCCTCATCTCACCCATTCAACCCTAGCCTCCATCATCTTGGCACCACACTCAAGAACAAGTCTTGCCACCCACATTGATTTGCCTTAGCCTAAACACTGAGCCTACCCAAGTGCATCATCTTCATCATTCCATCACCCAAACACCATTCATTTGTTGAAGGCCAAGCAAGTTGGCAAGATCACTCGGTCATCATCTTCACCAAGGCAAGCTCGTGGACCTTAGTGTTAGGGACAAGACTGGGGTCCCTAACACATAATCCAAGTAAACAGGAAATATACAAGAGAAAAATACCTAATTACAAACTAAAGCTGAAAAACAACACAAAAGTCATTTAGACTAGACCCATCCATTAGAATAATCGAAGCCCAAAGCAACAATCTATGAAAAAAGAAGTCTTTAATCCCTCCCACCAAGCGTTCTCTACTTTTGAAACAGCGCCCATTCCTCTCATTCCAAATACACCACATAAGACAGAGGTACCATCTTCCAAACGACTGCAGTTTGACGATTGCCTTGAATCCCTCTCCAATAGGCCAAAAGATTCACCACCCTCTTGGGCATCACCCAAGCAATGCCCAGCTTAGAAAAAACCTCATCCCACCTTCGACACATCACAATGGAGAAGAAGGTGATCCGTCGATTCACCACACATTTTGCACATGAAACACCAACCCATTGCAATGATACCATGCTTTCTCAACTTATCGATAGTAAGGATTTTCCCATGAGAAGCCAACCAACTGAAGAAAGCCACCTTGAGAGGCACTTTGCATCTCCAAATATTTTTCCAAGGAAAAAAATCAGTAGAAGAATGAGACGCCATGACCTTGTACAAACATCTAACCAAGAATTTCTTATTACCGGGCTGGTTCCAAAGTAATCAATCAACCCCTCCTGATTTTATGTTAAGAGCATAAAGCAAGCTGTAAAAATCAGTGATGTCCCACCTCCCAATCCTGGACATCTCTAATAAAGCTTACTGACACTGAGTGAGACCAGAAATATTATCCATATAATCAGGCCACGGAAGCAATCTTTGTTTGAGGGAAGGGAAAGTATTCTTCAAGGCCTCATCCCCACATCATAAGTCATGCCAAAATCTGATCCGGTTACCCCTACCCACCTCAAATCTGAAATTTCTGGAGAACTCCCCCCAACCATTACGAATGAATTTCCACACTCCCACAACATATGCCCCTCTTACTTTGTTTGAGCACCAACCTCCCCAAATACTCCCATATTTGACATTAATAACTTTCCTCCAAATAGCATCCCCTTCTTGATGGTACCGCCACAACCATTTCCCCAAGAGTTCCTTGTTGAAAGTTTTCAGCTTTCTAATCCCCAAACCTCACAAAGATAAAGGAGTGCAAATCTTGTCCCACTTGAGCAAGTGTAATTTCTTCTCATCCTCCAAACCACCCCACAAGAAAGCACGAAAGATCTTTTCCATTCAATTAACCACTCCTTCAGGCAAAGGAAATAAAGAAAGGAAGTAGGTTGAGATATTAGATAAAGTACTCTTGATTAAAGTGATTCTTCCCCCTTTGGACAAATAGATCATTTTCCAACCAGCCAATCTACATTCTTCTCAATAATCCCGTCCCAAATTGCCATAGACTTATAAGGAGCCACCAAAGGAAGACCAAGATACTTTAAAGGCAAAGTGGAGACCTTGCAAAACAAACTATCAGCCAAATCCCCTAAATTATTGACCAAATCTACGTGGACAATTTTAGACATTGACAAGTTCACCTTTAAGCCAGATACTGCTTCCAAACATAACAAGAGTGCCCGTAATGAACAAATGTGATCAGAATTTGACTCACAAAGGATCAAAGTGTCATTCGCCATGAATATTGCTCCGTAAGGAG
This sequence comes from Juglans sigillata, assembly GCA_003123805.1. NCBI lineage: Eukaryota > Viridiplantae > Streptophyta > Magnoliopsida > Fagales > Juglandaceae > Juglans > Juglans sigillata. Next base: position 72,133 of record QEOY01001662.1, read on the forward strand.
CTTTTCATAAAAATGAAAAATGTGATCCTTAATATCTTGACGATCCATAAGGACACTACCTTTCGAGTGAAGCACCTCAATGGCATTATTCCTTCGTTGAGAAGCACCTCAACTACACAAGCCAGCAACCTCATCCCAAAGAAATCTTCTATCACTATCAACATTGGGCCCATACACACCAGCAAAACATCACCTGAAACCATCATCCACATTCTTAAAAGAGAGAGCTACAAGAAATTCCCCAACATACTCTTCTACCAGATTCACAACTCTCCTATCCCACATCAAAATAATACCTCTCAAAGCCCCCTACGAAGCGAGAATAACCCATCCCACATAAGAACAGCCCCACAAACTTCTTCTAATATTTCTGTCAGTGAACTTCAGTTTGGTTTCCTGCAAACAAATGACATCCACTTCCCATTCCCGAATCAAATTTCTTATGCGAAGGTGCTTACACAGGTCATTCAACCCCTGAACATTCCAAGAAAGAATCTTCGGCTTCGTGTATCACTGCTGTTTGCCCTGTCTTTATGCCTTCCTCTACTAGCAATACCTTCCCTTACATCATAATTGATAGAACATGCCAATCTCCTAAGCTCCCTTTCTTTTTTCAAGGAGGATCTAGCCAAAAAAGGTTGTCCTGCCTAGATAGCAATAAGAAGAGCTTTAAATTGTTCTTTGAAGCCGTCACATGAAATCCCTATATAGTCATGAATTTCGTCCACCTTCTATAATACCCAATTTGAATGCAAAGCAGGTCAAGGGAGAGGTAGGGGTAGTGAGCAAATAGGACTAGGCTCGTCGCCCATGTCGCCCAAATCATCAAAAGTAGAATCCACCTATGTCCCCGTACATACCAGCGACAAATCATGCTCTTGAACAGACCAATCAGCTGAAAACACCATGTTATCTTCCTCCGACAGTGCAGAGAACCCTTGAAGGAACCTCCTCGACGTTCAATAGAGGAGATTACTTCTCATTTTCAATGACAACGACCTCATCTAGCCCATCTGAAGCTGAGAGGAACAATTGCGGGCAACCAGAGGGTAAATGAGAAGTATGATTTGTCGACATGTGTATCAGATCATCTACGACATGTGTATCAGAAAGGGCTTTAGATCGCACGACTCTAGAGGTTTCTGCAGCCTCTCCAACGTTATTTTCCCTACTCGAGATAGAAATCTGTACTAACTTACTAGTTGGAGGGTCACCGGCAACCGAAGACCTATTCTGTGATGACAAAATGGTGACCAAAGCGACTGCTAGCGGTGATTGAGTGTTGTTGACGCTCGTACCAGCTGAAGAGGCCTCAGATAGAGTTTTGGCCAACCACGTAAGGGAAGCGGGCCTCAGGATAGAACATCTAACACCTTCATTCAGGCCCAACCTGTTAACACGTCCAGCTACTTCCTAGGCCCACGTCCATTTGCTGAGGAAGAGCTCAAGTTATGTGGGCCGATCAACCCACTGCCCAAGCCCATAACCAATTTTAGGCCCGAGTCAATTTTGTTCATCTAACCACTTATCTTCTCCAAAATGCTTGACAACTCAGCTTTGGCAGTCCACAACA
>QEOY01001662.1:76031-98420 GCA_003123805.1 Juglans sigillata
ACATCAAAATAATACCTCTCAAAGCCCCCTACGAAGCGAGAATAACCCATCCCACATAAGAACAGCCCCACAAACTTCTTCTAATATTTCTGTCAGTGAACTTCAGTTTGGTTTCCTGCAAACAAATGACATCCACTTCCCATTCCCGAATCAAATTTCTTATGCGAAGGTGCTTACACAGGTCATTCAACCCCTGAACATTCCAAGAAAGAATCTTCGGCTTCGTGTATCACTGCTGTTTGCCCTGTCTTTATGCCTTCCTCTACTAGCAATACCTTCCCTTACATCATAATTGATAGAACATGCCAATCTCTTAAGCTCCCTTTCTTTTTTCAAGGAGGTTCTAGCCAAAAAAGGTTGTCCTGCCTAGATAGCAATAAGAAGAGCTTTAAATTGTTCTTTGAAGCCGTCACATGAAATCCCTATATAGTCATGAAGTTCGTCCACCTTCTATAATACCCAATTTGAATGCAAAGCAGGTCAAGGGAGAGGTAGGGGGAGTGAGCAAATAGGACTAGGCTCGTCGCCCATGTCGCCCAAATCATCAAAAGTAGAATCCACCTATGTCCCCGTACATACCAGCGACAAATCATGCTCTTGAACAGACCAAGCAGCTGAAAACACCATGTTATCTTCCTCCGACAGTGCAGAGAACCCTTGAAGGAACCTCCTCGACGTTCAATAGAGGAGATTACTTCTCATTTTCAATGACAACGACCTCATCTAGCCCATCTGAAGCTGAGAGGAACGATTGCGGGCAACCAGAGGGTAAATGAGAAGTATGATTTGTCGCCATGTGTATCAGATCATCTACGACATGTGTATCAGAAAGGGCTTTAGATCGCACGACTCTAGAGGTTTCTGCAGCCTCTCCAACGTTATTTTCCCTACTCGAGATAGAAATCTGTACTAACTTACTAGTTGGAGGGTCACCGGCAACCGAAGACCTATTCTGTGATGACAAAATGGTGACCAAAGCGACTGCTAGCGGTGATTGAGTGTTGTTGACGCTCGTACCAGCTGAAGAGGCCTCAGATAGAGTTTTGGCCAACCACGTAAGGGAAGCGGGCCTCAGGATAGAACATCTAACACCTTCATTCAGGCCCAACCTGTTAACACGTCCAGCTACTTCCTAGGCCCACGTCCATTTGCTGAGGAAGAGCTCAAGTTATGTGGGCCGATCAACCCACTGCCCAAGCCCATAACCAATTTTAGGCCCGAGTCAATTTTGTTCATCTAACCACTTATCTTCTCCAAAATGCTTGACAACTCAGCTTTGGCAGTCCACAACATCCCTTCGACTTCTCCCAAGCCGGAATACTCACAGAATGCGAACCGCCACCCCTGCATGCCTTCATGTGATGACACTTGTCCACATTCGAAGAGAGTTGCAAACCATTTTGAATTGCTCCAATAATCATCTTCCCCTTCCTCCGAACATCACCCTCCACATCGTTTGAGCAATTGTCAATCGGGGGGCATGCTAATATCTTCATAATCAACACGTAAGAGGCACCATTAAAATCCTCTGGACCCCTCCCTACGTTGTTCTTGAACAATATCGGTGTGAGCATATTGTGCTCTTTTTTCATAAACCCAAATAGAGACATTGATTCCAGCCACCAAGCAGATGTTAAACACAAAGTCCCCCCAACCTCTGCCGTTGAAGCCTTCAGGGACAACCAAGGAGCCCTCTTTCTACTGTTCCCATACTCATCCAATTGCAAGAAACGATCCCTTGGAGTAGCAAGACGTTGAATGATAATAACTTTCTTTTCCTCCTGCACCTTTATGAGGAAACGATCACGCCACGGGTGCGCCAAGCACTCCTCCATCACCTTTGCCACCCATGTCGCTGACGACACACTGAAAAAATGCACTTGACCACCTTCTTCCTCTCTTTGTAATACGAATATTACCACCCTCATTTGAGAAGATGAAAGTCTTCGATTCGACCTTCAAACACCTGGAGCTTGACGTCGAACCCACCTCTAAAAAAAAAAACAAAAAGAGGAAACTAACAGGAAGAAAGAGTTCTGGTTAGGTATAACGAAAGAAGGACAAATGATTCCGGCATAAAGAGCCGAAAATCTGTAGAGGGAGAAAAGAACGGGATTAATTCCGGCGAGAAGAGCTGGAATTAGGCATAATTGATTGACGAAGAGAGTCATCATCCTATGTTCACCATCCCTTAGAACTAGCTTTGACTAGTTAAACCATAAACTCATCACGTCATACCATGACTGTCCCTCCAAACATCTTAGCCCAAGCCACAATGAAAAATATTTCCAGATCTTGGCAGCTAACTCACTTAAACTCAGCATATGATCCAGGAGTCTCAACATCAGGACATAGACAGAAATCACATTTTAAGCTAGGAAAAAATGACAGCTTTTATTGTTAGCATCAAAAGGAAGGCCATTATTGAAACATCTCCACATAATCACTGATATCCTTGCAAGTACATAGCACCTGCTGACCATGAGATCTGATCAAACAACAGGTTGATTTTATCCAAAAACAACCATCTCTGGCTGCCTTCCAAATGAGAACATCAGTTCCAGACCTTAGGTAATAGGAACGAGAACATATCTGAGTAGTAAGAACAACTCCCAACATTGAAATTAACCTGGCCCCATTCCCACCAGATGAGAATAACTTCCAACAGGAACTTGGGTTCTGAAATCTCCTTATCTTTTTGAAATCTCCTAGCACAGACCAATCATCATGCCAAAAATTAATATTCCTTCCTTATCCAGGTAGAGCCTTAATGGAAGAACAGATCTCCATAAGCTTCAATCTTTTCTCGATACCAAGAGAAGAAGCAGCTAAGAAGGTCCATAAGAACAGACTGTTACAGACACTAGGAAGATACTTTACAGATATGTTACCACAGCAACAGAGCACTACAAAACACACGGTCTAGCCTTGCCCAAATCCAATGTCCCCAGTCTTGATTTTTAGCATCAAGAGGATTTAGAGCCTTCAAAGGTAACTCAATCAATCCACAAGATTAAACACAGCTGTTAAAGTCTCCAATAGCAATCCAACGTTTTGGACTCCCTCCAGTCTTTTTCTGCACTCAATCTTGAGATATTGAAGCNAAAAAGCAACCAGGGAAGTCCATGAATTTGCAGTTCACATAATTCATTCCATAGCTCCCTTCGGTTGAAATAACCACAACTAGCATTAACAAAAGCCAAAACAAAACAATAGTAATGGATTGAGAAGAGGGCTTAATCAAATCAAGCTTAACGTTTACATTCCATAGAATCCAAATCTTCCCATACTCCTCCTTTTCATTAGAAAACCAATGGTGGTAACATCACTCTGTTTCCAATTCAAGAAGCCTTATTGCCACAAACAAATGGTTCTAGCAGTACTACTACTTTCAATCTATGAAAACCATCCAAACTTCTAAGTTGTCCTGCAGATATCAAATTTCCAATGCCCTTGCATTCTAGATCATGAAATTAGGAACTTGAAAGGAGCCTAGCACAGTTGCGCAGCAAGTTTTCTTTCACAAGTTTGATGCAAGTTGTACCTCCCAGCCGCCTTAGATACTCATTATAAAACTAAGGCCCTATACAGAAGTTCATGCCTGATATCCAGGCTACAATAACTATCAAAAAGTGATTCATCTGTCGAATGGCACTCGTATATCCCTAGGCGTGTGTCTGTACTTTCCCCTTTAGAGAAGGACGATGCTTGGAACTATCAAGCAAAACATGATCTACTTAATAAGACATCATTGGGCACAGAGATGCATAAAAGAAGTATAATACTTTCGTAAGCAGGTAGCAATCCAAACAGGCTCCAATGACACACTGGAGACACATGTTAATACTACCCTAACCAGTTTAACGCAACTTCAAATTAAATTTAGTACATCATTATCTCTTTTTACACTTTCTCAGTAAGTCCACCAGAGTACCACAACTCAATAATGGTTGGTAACTATATCAACCAATTAGGATGGCTCACCTGTAACATACGGGTCTAAATTTAGGGTTTAAAACTAGTATTTTATTTATTTATTTATTGGTATTTTATTTTCTTTATATTTATTTATTTATTTTAGATTTTTGTGATAACAAATAGATCGTTTTAGTGATTCCTTTCCTTTTAAAACTTCGAATATTCTATCCACTTAGTCCCCGTGCTAGTTTCGGTTTCCAGTATGTGATCAACTCCAATTCAAACTCTTCAAACCCTCTCAGAAACTGTATCCACGAAAGAGTCGGTTCCTAAATTATAGGCAATTTCAAATTTCAGCCAATCTCCTAAGAGTTCACGTCTTCTACTCCCGTCGCCTATAAGAAACTCACTAAACCTCTGTGATGCACACCTCAAAATACCAGAGAAACAACTTACTTTTCCACTTAAACCTTTGCTGCCCAGTTATCACCGACCACCCTCGGACGTCGGAGCCCTACCCTCGGCGCCAGAAAACGCCGGCCGTCTCAACCCCGTTGAACCCACCCCCTCAGGTAAGCCCCTGCTGCCGCGCGCCACCTTCCTCCATTTCGGTTATTTGAGTTTCAAACCCATCTCTCTCTAAACTCTCACTTGTTCTCTCTCTCTCCCTCTCTCGGTGTCGCACCACCATAGGGATCCCCCAGTCACGTCGCCAGTCACTCCCAGCCCCAGAGCCGCCGTCGCACACTGCTCTCCCTCGGTGAGCATCGCGCAACTCTCTCTCCCGTAAGCCTGTTTTCCTTTTTATTCCTTTTGCTTCAGTTTTCCCAAAATACCCTTTCTACTAGGCTGAGTTTTATTGGGACTGGACTTAGTTGTATCTTGACTGGTTTATAAATCTGGTTGGACTTGAGTTATTTCAGAAACTATAGTATTGGGTTAAGTGGGTTGTTTTCATGCGAGCCTAAGGTTTAAATTGGGCTGATTATTATGTAGGCCGAAGCTTTTAATTGAATAAATATATTAGTCATATACTTATTTTTATAGATAAGTATTTAAAGGATTTTAAAGCATAAATTTTAAAGTATATTTTGTAAGTATCTTTTGAGTCTATTATTTAGTTAATATTCCAATTGACTTTTAACTAAGATTTTATAAAATTATTAAGTTATAATTTAAATAGAAGTTAAGGAACATGTTATGAGTTTTGAATAATATTATTATATATGATTTTAAGTATTTAGAATGCTATGACACATTTTTTTTGAAAAGTTAGTGACGTTTAGTACCTCGTATAGGTAACGCGCTACAAGTTGGAAATCAGGAAGCAGCGCTAAGAGGTAAATAGTATGATCATATTAATAAATGCGTATGGTGAATATTATTATTATGTATAAAAATGTGATGTGCTTATGATTGTTAACTACGCTACACTAAGAGGCAAGTCAAGGTTAGTTTACTTTTCAATCTTGATGAAATATGAGATTATGCTTGAGTGAATGAATTTATTGTTGATTGATTTAATGTTACTAAATTCACATGAAAGCCATGAAATGTTGAAGTAGTAGTTCAAAGTCAAATATGCCATGTAATAGTCAGATTACGCAAGCCATGTTCATGAAATGCTTAGGTTATATATGCCATGTTTGTGTAATACTTAAACCATGTATGCCATGTTCAAGTAGTGCTTGGATCATGTATGCCTTGGAACGTCATAAAACATTCATAGCATGTTATGTAATATCACGATATACTATGCAATGCTAAATCATACAAGAATATGCCATGTACAAGAATATGCCATGCCATGTCATGTTACGCTATACCATGTACAAGATTATGCCATGTTAAGAGATGTTCATGAAGCCTAATCAAATCTCATGCATTAAGAAAGATAAGAAATGTAACAGTACCACGGACTCAAGCGTGGTTAACCACAAGTTTAGTGAAACACGGACTCAAGCGTGTTTCACTCCATGATATTCAAGTTAAATGAAACGCGGACTCAAGCGTGTTTCATTTCATGATATGCAAGTTTAGTGAAACACGGACTCAAGCGTGTTTCACTCCATGTTATGCAAGTTAAGTGGAACACGGATTCAAGCGTGTTTCACTCCATGTTATGCAAGTTAAGTGAAACAAGGACTCAAGCGTGTTTCACTCCATGTCATGCCAGATAGGTGGAAACACGGACACAAGCGTGTTTCACTTCATGTTAATACAAGATAACCAAGATGTTATGCATTCACAATGACATGTTTTGTTTATATATGCTTCCGCTTATGTTAATAATGAAAATGTGTGCCATGTAAATCTGTGATGATATATGTATGTAAAGTCTTTCAGAAGATCATGTTACGTATTTGATTGTAATTCATGAAGTTGTATGTACGTTCTGAAGGGTATCCTAGGAATGAATTGTATGTTAGGCAAGGACTATATTTTACGATACGATGTACTACTTACTGAGTATTCAACTCATTATTTTTGTGTGTTTCTTGTTTTCTTCCATGTCTGATTCTCGCAAATGATGTCTATGATGATGAAGAGCTGGATGGCCAGGAATAGATCTAGTACCAAGACTTAGGAATGAATAAGTGATTTTATCACCAGAATTAGATTTCTTTTATGTCATGCATAGGATTAGTTTATGTTTCTTTATATTTCGTTCAGTTTCCAAAACAATCATGTTCAATTCAGTTTTAGCGTTTTGATGAATTTCAATAAATGAGGTAATTCAGGATATGAATCTCTTTACCGGGCATTATGTTTTAAATGTTGGTAATATCTCTATCCTACGGGAATGGGGTGTTACATCACCCCTCTTCAGCAATAAAACCTAAAGCAAATCAAACCCCCTCCCCCTATTTTCTTGCCCAAGTTTCTCATGAGATTGTTATAGATGAAAGACAAAGAAGATAAGCCAGCATTCATAAATCAAATGTAAAATGGACATACCTTCAGGGGGCTGAGTTAGCTTCCGGTTTTGGGGAGATGCCATCTCTTTCTTCAGTTGAGTCAATATATCCTCCATTGAATATTCCCTTTGCCAATTAGAAAGCATTGGAAATAAACTAGGTTCAACCTGGTAATTTGACCATCGATAAGCTTCTCTTCAATCATACGACAGTATAAATTGCCTTAAAAGAGTCATATAACCTACCACTCCAGTTTCTTGATTGATGCAAGTCATATTTATCCGGGTTTGGAACCTAACTGAAGGTGGGTTATCTGGATAATCCTTCCCACAGAACAGTTTCAACTGGTAAATTCTCCCTTCATGAACAGTCTGAAAGCAGCATGATCAACAAAACATCAATTACTGCTACTTAAGTTATAAGGGTGAAAGTTAGACATTTGCAATGTTGATCAGTGAATATCAGGTCATAAATTCAAAGTGAAGGAAATTGAATGTGAAATCCGAACCACTCTTCAGTTCTAGGTGAACCCCCTCACAACCATATTGTAACTAACAATACTAGTGTGTTTGGACACGTGTGAAAATTACATTCTAGAACCATCTCAAGATGAATGTAACATGCAAGGATAACATCCAAAATTAAAATAACTGACAGGACACCTGGGCTGGATTAGAAATGGAAGTTTCAAACTAAGTGGAGATTTCAAATAGATTTCCAATGTTGATGCTTTTGCACCTTATTGCCTCTTTCTCCATTCTTTATCCTTAATACAAATCTATTTTCCTGAGATTATACATTTTTAGTACTCAAATTGGGAGAAAGAAAAAAGATCAAAAAAGGCTAATGTCAAGAAATTCAAGTTAAGTCAAAAGATAAATAGATATTGTATTATAATGGAGCAAATAGCAAGAAGGTTAATTGATCTTAAGATAGAAAGATAAAATTTGCGTGGGTTTGGTCAAAATTTTTTACCACAATGAATGGTAATTATATATGACCAACACAATAAATTAAGAGCACATCAAAGTTGTGAACCTAACTATCAATATGTATCACGGAAGTTAGTAGCCACTGCTTTAGAACAATTGACTTTTACAGTTTATCAGCCATTAATACATAAATGTGTCATTCATGATTGCTACAAATTACAGATAGTGACTACATATAACAGTGAGAAGTCAACTAAGTAGAAAGTTCCACAACAGAAAGCTGAAAGCAAGGAAGTTGAGCTCTGATAGAAAAAACCATCCAAGTGTTGTCAAGCTGCAAAAGAGAGATCTTAACGATTCACAATGACATTCATTTTTTTAACTTTTCACTTCTATAAGAGTTATGAACCTAAGATTCCCAGCAACCAAACCTTATTACTTGACCATGTGCATAACTATTGTTAAAATACAATCTGAACAACCTATTTGATTGGCAGCATGATTATAAGTATACTCAATATTAAAGCATATCTGTAAAGATAATTCAGCCATTAAAAGTGCAAGAGTTTTACATTTGTCTAAAGCACTACAAAACCCACCGTTTTACAGTATAAGATTCAAAATGTTAATAGTTACTAGTTAAATTCAACTAGATTGTCATCAGTGACTAGAAAAATCATAGTAATTCCAAAAATAACTGAGAAAGGAAGGCGGCCCTCACACACCAGTTCATATACTTTTTCTGATGTCATACACCTATTCATATATGAAAACTACATAGAGACAATGGTAAGAAAATAGAAGAGAAGAGAAACAAGAAACCAACATTGGGCGGACCAATAATAGTCCCTGTCCATGACTGCATGTATATATCATCAGCATCATCCATTCCGTAGCTAACAGTTCCATCCCCAATTCCTTTTTCACCTCTCTCAAGCTCTTCCAGTAATCTGAAATTCCTAGGAACTGCAATGACCACAAATTTCAATCGCATAATTAAAAATCCAACCATACTTATATCCTGAAATGCCAACACTAGATTTTCCAATGAGATAGTAGCTATACTGTTTTATGAATATTGTGAAATTACACATTAATTTCAGTTCTCAAAAGGAAAATTAAAGAAAAGAACTGTGGCAACCACATACAGGTCCATTTATTTAGATACAATACTACTTTCAAACATTTGGAGACACCCACACCCCACCCTCCCTTCCAGGCATAACCCATGCTAGCCCAACATTACAAAAGAAACCATTCCATGGGGCCCTGGGAGGACAAATGATAGATTACAAAGGACTTGGAAGCTCAATATGAGATTTGTGCAGTAAGATAACATCATGGAAATATAGGCACATGGCCACATTCAGAAGAGGTCGGCAATTTGAGCAGTTCAAAGAAAGTATAGACAATGTGTATGATGGAGTTTCTGCAGAAATGTTAAGTGGACAGTTTGCGCAGTCGGGAGAAAGTGTAGGCAACGTGGATGATGGAAGTTTTGTGAGTTAGTGCATGCAGGAGGTGGCAAGTGACAGGGTGGTGCAGAAGTAATCCAACAAAGAGGTTGTAAAATGTTTCCTTTGTTTTGGTTTTCTCCCAAACGAAGTGGGGTTGCCAATGTACTTTCTACTATATTTTGTGTGTTAAAATCTACACCATTTCTCAAGAAATACCAGAATCTTTTAGCTCCCAAAGTTGGCAAAAACTGAAGAGAATTTATCTATTCACAAGCATTCTTACTTCAAAGAGAATAGAGAGGAATAGATTCCCTTGATACTAGTGTCTCCATTATCAGCCATGGTCTTGCCACATATTGATCGCTATCATCACATTAGCACGTTAAGTTAGTTACAAGAGGCCATGTATTCCCATTTTTAGCTATTAAGGGTGGGATGCGATCCATAGATTCAAATCTTAGAAGGCCTAAACTAAGCCACCAAATGCCATCTCCTTACTCATTCAACCTTGTTTCTCCGCAGAGTAGGAAAAATTCTGATCATCAACCCATAGTTCTGCTATGAATGTAAGATTAAATGCAGGAACTAACCCATAGTGAATTGTTTGGAGCCGAGTTAACCAGAGAGTGCCACAATAACACAGTTAACAAAATGTGTGATCTGGACTCATGCTCAAAGATATAGACAAGGCTATGGTCCATTATATATTTGCATAGCAAGTCGACTTGAACAATCACTTTTGTTAACCATTTTCCACTCTGGGACTTTTTCTTATCCTCAGGACACATTAGAAATAGAATTTATTGAAATTAAATAAAAGAAAACGCATACTGATCACAATGTTAAAGTCCAGGCTGTCTAGCAAGGACATGCCCAATTTGTATCAATAACGTAGGCAGATGAAGACATAAAAGAATATTGATAATGCTAAATGCAATATCAAATTTTGAAGAAGAAGGAAGAGAGAGGAGAAGGGGGAGTAGTACATACATCCCCAGTGGGACTAAAATTTTTTCAGCTTTTCATTTTTTTCACAAAGTATCTATAATTTAATCCATTAAACCTAACTGTGTTAATTCCAACCCAAACTAATCGATTGGAATTCACCTATCTAAATTTGTATAATAAACATATTAGTTTAATTTAGTGCAATAAAAATATTTGTATCAACCTCAAAATCCATTATCATTACCATTCAGAAGCAAAAAAAATAAAATAAAATATTAAAGCACAGGAGATCTAATGTATAAAGATTTTAACTAGCATAGAAAACACATCAAATGGCCATCACCATAAAGGTGTATACAAGTAAAACCAACCCGTAATAGACAAGTTTATCCTAAAAACAAAGTGGATGAGGCATTCATGATGAAAAATCATTGCAAGCATATCTGTATTCAATTCCACATTATCGCTCGGTACTTCACATAAGCATTCTGTTCTTTCAGTACATGTTAGGCTCCATCGTGCAGAACTCAGAAAAAGAACTAAACATTGTTTTCCGTAGATGTGATCATCAAAAAATTTGATACGATTTTCATTACCGATCACAGCTTCCATACTTTTCTTATTTGCTGTCTGTACGTTTATTCCTTTCACTTGATCAGTGCTTCTCCCACTTTTATAGGTGGACACAGTCGAACCAATCACCACATATTGAGAAGGTCCGTAATAGTATATAATACAAGAAACACAATCAAAACTTCAGCACTAACAATTCCTCATCAATTTCTTTTAACTACCCCCCCCCCCCCCCCCCCCCCCCCCCNTTTCAATACACGGTACTCATATATCATACAAGGCATACGGGGGGTTGTAATTACGACACCAAAGTGGGTTCTTATTCCAGTTTACCTACCGAAAGGGTTAAGACGCTATACTATACTGCGCCAGAACTCAACAAACCATCAAATCTTCAAACCCAAATTACCGGGGGGGAGAGGGAAAATGAAACCCCATATTTCCGAAAAAGACCGATAGAAACCAAACCAAAACCCCTCATGTAACAGCCACGGCAACAAAGAAGAGAATGCCAATAAAAATCCAACCAAAAAAACTAGCACAAAAAGATACAAAAAAATCGCAAGGATGCTCAATTCAGATGGAACAAACCATTAAAGACAAAACTAATGAATAAGAATCAAAGCTCACCGACAACCCTGGATCCCTCAGAGCCCATTTGGCCAAGCTAGGGTTTATAATCGTGGAGTGAGAGAAACAGAGAGGTTCTAGAGAGACCAAAAAAGGAGGAGATTGAAGACTAATTATGATGAGGATGGGAAGTGCAAGGCGCAGTGTTTGCCCAACTACTGTTCTCACGAACTGCAAAAGATTAACACCCAAATTGGGAAAAAAAAATTATAATAAAAAACAAAATTATATTTACCGTAATGCAGCATACATGCTAACACTGGAGGGGTAATAAAAACATGTACACCGGACCGAACTGATAGATTTGATTCGGCATTAAATTTATGTCGGTAGTGATTTTATTTCTTTTAAAATCGATCTAATTTAAGTTTTTATTTCTCTATTATTGAATCAAATCGACCGGACCGGCTATATATATATATTTTAATTTTTTATATAATTTTTTATATTATATATAAATTATATATAAAATAATTTTGTATTATATGATAAATTATTAATTAATATAATATTAAATTTTAAAATCTTATATCACTATAGTCTATTGTATTAATAGTTATACTAATACTATATCACTATATATTATAATATACTATAATATATCACTATAGTTTATAATACAATTATAATATATATTATAATATACTACAATATATTATCACTATATTATTATATACTATAATATACTATTATATATATAATATAATATAATATATTATAACTGGAAAATTGGACCGATCTAGGCCGNTTTAGGAGTGTAACCGGTGTGGTATCGATTCTCCAAAATCAAACCGAATCAGACCAGTCACACTCCTCACTAACAGAAAAATAAAATAAAAAATTTCTTTGTACGCACGTTTCATTTAAATGCCTAAACATTATGTTACAATGTTTATTTTTAAATAATACTATTTGGCTATTTGGAATTTACGATTTAGATAGCCTCTTGACGTTGCATCACATGGTTGCTACGTGGTTTATTAAAAAAATTAAAAATACAAACATTAAAAGGGTAGAGGAAATTTAAAGTTATATTTTTCTTCCTTTTATATTTTTGGATGCCTTTTTGGTTTAAATATAATTATTTGTTTTATTTTGGCCATCTAAACAATAAGTTTTAGATGACCCATTAGCAGTACTCTTTATTTTTATTTTAACGAGAAAATTCAAATAAAGTTATTATTTTAATTGTAATGTTATATACAATTTTTGAGTATACAAATCATGTAAATTTTCTTTGAAAAAAGTGACGTTTACTATTAAAAATTTATTTTTTATGTAGATTTAAGATTTTTTGATTTTTTTTTAAGTGTACAAGACTTATAAACCTTAGAACTGTATAAATATGTTTTTTTTAATCTTTTGTAATTGTAGGATATACTATGTCAATGGTATTAGATTAAGGTTAAAAATTAAAAAGCACCTAATATATATATATATATATATATTTTGAAACTAGTGCCCTTCATTGTATCAAACTGTTCTTTGGCATTCAACCATTACAAGAGATAATATACATGGATTTATATGATCAATGTCTATAATTAGTACACAAAGAAATAGCTTGATGAGCCAATTGGTGTGCCACCTTATTTGCATCCCTTTTGGCATGTTTTATTTCCCATCTTATATCAGCCAAGATAGTTTTGGCATCATCCACTAGGCAGCTAAGCATCTCATGTTGTTGTTTGTGTTGTCTCATAGCATTCACAACCTGACTTGAATCTCCTTCAAACAAAAAATTTTGTAGACTCATTTCTTTACACAAAATTATAGCTGAAACCAGTCATCTAGCTTCTGAAAGAGCAGGCTGTGAACAAAAGGATAAAGGCTGCATTAAACTAGCCAGTACATCCCCATCACTGTCTCTTATCACCACTCCAACTCCTATCTTATTACTTGCCTCTCTAATAGCTACATCCCAATTTATTTTGAGCTAATTTGGTGGTGGAGCTTCCCAAGTTGTATTCACCTGTTGATTTGATATTAGTCTTGAACTACATTTCTGTCTTTGTGCTTGTTGGAACTCTTCATGTGCTTGTGTAGCTCGATTGAACAGAATTGAGGGAGGCAAGAAACTGCCTTCAAATATCATTTTGTTTCTTTTAACCCATATTAATCTTGCTATCTCTACAAATAGACTAATATCTGTTTGGCCTATTCTTTGAACCACTTGCATAAATATACACCACCCAAAGTCCTCCACTGTAGTTGAAGCTTTTTGAAGTTTCCTGCTTCCTAGCAACCATACATCTTGTGCAGATGGACATGTCCAGAGGAGGTGACCCGGGGTTTCATTTGATATCTGGAAAATTGGACATAAAGGTTCTGTGGTGATTTTCCTTTTGTATAAATTATGTTCGGTAGTTAGAGCATCATTGCATGCATGCCATATGAAAACTTTATCAGCATTTGTAGTCTGCATGTTCCAAATCTGTTTTCACAACTCTCTATGATCTACATTTTTTTAGGATTCTCCTTTATTGATTTCTTGCTTCTGTTTATAAAGATGGTAGGCACTCTTAACCGAGAAGCATCCATTTGAAGTGTCTTTCCAAACTTGTTTATCTTCAGAAGCTGTTTGTGTAACAGGTTTCTTTAAAATTTCCATAATCTCTTCTTCACAGAAAATCTCTTTTAAAAGTTGTATATTCCACCACCCTGTTTGATGATCAATTAAATCTGCTACAACTGTAGATCCTGACAGTAATTTCATAGGTGGTTGAATGGTACATGATCCTGCCCTTGGAATCCATTTGTCTTGCCATACTTTTATATTTTTTTTCCATCACCAACTCGCCATATGATGCCTTCCTTAACAATATTAATTGCTGAACATATACTTCTCCTTGTAAAGGAATGCCTTGATCTTGGTTTAGCTTGTAGAATAGAAGTATGACGAAAGTAAGTTACCTTGAATATTTTGACCGCAAGTGATGTTGGATTAGTGAGTATCCTCCAAACTTGTGTAGCCAAAAAGGCTAAATTGAAACTCATTAAACCTCTAAATCCAAGCCCACCAAAAACTTTTCCCAGTTTTCCGAGTGGAGTTTGGCAGTTTTATCTTGAAATTCCCACCAGAAGTTTGACATCATAGTATTGAACTTATTGCACAAGAGCTTTGGTAATAAAAACACACTCATACTATATGTAAGTATGGTTTGGATAACAGCCTTAATCAATATTTCCTTTCCATCCTGTGAAAGGAATTTAGTCTTCTAAGTTTCTATTCTTTTGCTCACTTTTTCAACTATTGCTTGGAAGGCTTTGAATTTAGACCTGCCTATAAGAGATGGCAATCCCAAGTATTTCTCCATATTGGAAGAAGGCTTGACCCAACTACATGCATGATATAATTCCTTGTTGGTTGCTTGGTATTCTTGCTAAAAAATAAAGAAGCCTTCTCCCTATTAAGCTTCTATCCAGAGGCCTTCTCATAACAGCTGAGAATCTAGTTTAAACAAGCCTACTCTTGTATACTTGCCTGACAAAACAACAGGCTGTTATCGGCAAAGAACAAATGATCGATGTTAATATTTCCCATTGCTAGTGGAACTCCTGAGATTAGTCCTTTCTGTTCTGCTTCTTGAAGTTGTGCAGTTAACAATTCAGCGCAGACAACGAATAAAAAAGGTGCTAGGGGACATCCTTGTCTTAATCCCCTTGTAGGTTTGAAAACTTCGTAAGGAACCCTATTGAGTAAAACTGAGAAAGAAGAGGATTTTATACATCTTTGAATAAGCTCAGTCCACTTTGCATCAAACTCCATCTTAAGCATGGCTTCTTTCAGAAATTTCCATTCTATTTTATCATAAGTCTTACTCATATCCAATTTTAGTGCCATATAACTCTTTTGTCCATGTAGCTTTGTTCTCATTGTGTGAAGTGTTTCATATGTAGCCAGTATATTATTAGAAATTAAGCGCCCAGGAACAAAGGCACACTAGTTTTGTGAGATGATTGAAGGAAGAATCTGCTTCAAGCGATTGGCCAACAATTTAGTGATGAATTTATAGAGAACATTACATAGACTTATTAATCTATACTCAGTAATGTTCATTGGATTGTTGTGCTTTGGTATCATCACTAGGTATGTAAAATTTATAGCTGCCATATGTTGCTATGATTTTAGTAAAGAAAGAATAGCTTCACATACCTCATCTTCCACCACAGACCAATATTTTTGATAAAAACAGGCCCCATACTCATTTGGACCAGGTGCTTTGTATGGACCCATTTGGAAGACTGCATCCTCAATCTCCTCTTTTCTAAAAGGTAGTACAAGCACTTCATTCATATGCTGAGTGATCTTTTTGGCAGTTGCATTGAGAGAAGCCTTAATGTTACAAGGCTCAGAGGTTGTAAACAAACCTCTATAGTATTGTTTAAAGGCTTTCCCAATTTGCCTAGGATCTGAAATACTCACTCCATTCTCATAAGTTATTCTCAAAATGGTATTCCTCTTCTTTTTTCGGCTTGCACATAGGTGGTAGTATTTGTATTTTTATCCCCTTGTTGAAGCCATGTCACCTTAGCTCTTTGTTTCCATTTCAAATGCTCTCTTTCTAGCAGACCATCAATGTCATGTTGTAGTTTTTTGACTTGCTACACTGAATCAGCTGTGAGAGATTGTTGTAGTTCTTGCAGTCTATTTGTTTTTTTGCACTAAACTGGCTTTTGAGCCAAATCCCTTTTTGTAGCTCCACTTTTTAAACTCATTCATACAACCTTCAAGTTTCTTCTTGATTGTTGTCAGTCCTCCAATATTACTCCCAGATTGATGTCATGCCTTGGTAATTACCTCTTCACAGTCTGTAAAAGTAGACTACCTATCCTCATACCTACACACAGGAGTAGTTCTCCTTGACCTATCATTTTGTTGACCTAGTAACATTAAAATGGCGGCAATGATCTGATGTAGAAGAGGCCAATACTTGAACCTCTCCCCCACCAAATTCTTCACGCCAATCAGAAGTTGCTATAACTCGATCATCTTTCTTTGGTAAGAAGATTGGTCATATCTATTGTTAGACGATCATCTTTCTTTGGTAAGAAGATTGGTCATATCTATTGTTAGACCAAGTATACTTACCTTTTACTGATCCCAAACCACTTAGCTTGTAATCTTGTAGCACCTTCTGAAAAGATCCATTTGTTTTTCTTCCCTTCTAGCCCCTCTATATTTCTCATTGTGATGTAGGATCTCATTAAAATCTTCTACACAGAGCCACCTTTTAGGATTTTGAAGTTTGAGGTGTCTCAATATACTCCAACCTTCCCTTTTTTTTTTTCTTTCCTATTTTAGGATTACCATAAAAGCAGGTCAGCATCCAAGAGAAATCTATTTGATCAACCCATGAATTTATGTGTCTGTGTGAGTAAGTACTGATTCTGAGCTTGACATCATCTTCCCATAACAAAGTCATTCCTCCGCTTTTTCCTACACCTTCAACTGAAAACAGATAGTTGAATCCAAACCTTTGCTTAATAACTTCTAACTGATTATTATGCATTTTAGACTCCATAAGAAACAAAATGTTAGGCTTGTTGACCTTAACCAAAAGGCTAAGGTCTCTAACTGTCCGAGGGTTGCTAAGCCCTCGGCAGTTCCAACTTAGAAGCCTCATTTATTCCGATGGGGCTGATTGACAGCCTCTGCCGATATATCCAATTCAGATGCCATTACTTGTTTTTTGCCCCTAGCATCTCGGTTATTCTCCAAATCAAAGAGAATATTGTCTTCTTCAATCTCTCTTTTCCTTGTAGAATAAGGAGAAGAAGGCAGCATCTCAACACTGTTTTGTCCCCTTGCCCTCCTCTTCCATTTATTAATACTTGTATCAGAAGCTCTCCGTGGTATGCTATTATTGTGTTCATCCTTCTTTGAATCAGTCCTGATACAATTACTCGTAGCTACCATTGCTGTTATAAAAACTGGTTCTGATTTGTCCATTGATTTGTTTTGTATTTCAGACCATTATCTCCCTTCCTTCTGCCACTAAGCCTTCAACAACTTAGTTGAGTCTCTTTTCAAGTTTGTCATGCCCTTCAGACATCTCAGACTTAATTATGCTTGTAATCTATTGCCCTGAAGTGCTGCCATAACTGGAACTTGTACATGAGCTAGTAGCCCTTAACCATGATCCATAATGTTGGGTACTTGTCACTTTGATTGATTCCACTTTATTGTTCTATCGAGCACAACCACTCAAAGTAGGATTGATAACACCACATGTAAAGCAAAAACCTAGGTAGCCTTTCATATTTGAATGGCACAAAACCTTTGTGGCCTAACAGTTCCATCACTTTCCCTCTTGTCAAATGTTTCATCAAATCCACTTCTATAAGAACTCTTAACCATTTCCCCCAACAATCTTCATTATAATCAACATCCACCTGTATAACTTTACCAATAGTGGATCCTATTCTTGTTCCAACTTCCTTATTCATGCATCCCAAAGGTAAGTTGTGTAATCGAACCCACAAAGTAGTATGAGTGAAGGTTAATTCAGTCGGTGGAGTGAAACCATCAAAACTTTTTAAACACACCAGATTCATGTCAAACATCCAAGGTTGACCCTCCCAAATCCTGTTTAAATCTGCTTCAGATTGAAATTAAATATAGATTCTCTCCCACTTCTATTATCTTAGTGCCCGCACAAAATTTCCAGACATTGAACATAGTGTTCTTGAAAACATCTCGGTTAATTTGCTTATCAGTTATAATGTTCCCCACTAAACAAAATTTTCCTATTTCCATAGTTTCTTTTATTTCCTTCCCCATAATTACTATTTCATACATTTCTTCCTTTGTAAGAGGAAATTTGTTCTATAATTTTGATAATTCTTCTATCATCTAGCATCCGGTATCACTATCTCAAAATTTGAATTAATCACTATATCAGAATTGGAGTTAATTGCTATCAAAAGCTTGCTCTAGGCAAATAAACCTTCCATTGAAAGTGAAGGAAGTTCTTCCTTCTCACTGGAAGACGCCAGAAACGAGAGGAAACCTTAACACCGGAAAGCAATCCAAAAAGTGCCTAATATTTTAAGCGTGTTAACAGTGGGTTGAGATGATAATGTTGTGGAATTATGCATTATTAAAATGAAGAGAAAATCTTCAAACAGGATGAGTGCTAAACTCACTTTTACACCCTCTACTAAAAAGATTTACACGTTAGCTTTCTATGATAACTACTGTAGAGCTGTTCTTATATAATCCTACCAAATATTTTCAACATTTTCTCTCTCCCCCTTAGTCCTTCATCTTTTCCTCTTCAAGCCCTCACTTTGGGTATTTTTTTTCTTTGTTTTCCTAAAACTACACAGCCCCCTCTCTCTCTCTCTCTCTCTCCATCCCATCGAACCCATTATATCTCTACGGAAAATGTGGTTTCATTGAGTTCAAAGCAAGGTGTGTGGTCTGCTGTACAAGAAAGGGCCTGGTTCAAGCTTTAAAAACCTTCCCAAAGGGTGTCAATCAGCATTAGTGGAAGAAAGCCCATCAGCCAATCAACATTGCTACAACAGTGCCTGGGAAGAGTGTGAATTAGTGCAAGAAAAATTTTACATTACTGAAGGAGAGCTTTTGAAGCAAGAAAAATTCAGTATAATTGGTTGGATTTTGTGGTACTATCTCATATTTAAATCTTCCATGGTAGGCCACATTCAAGTTATCCTGTACTTGCACATAAACTTCTTCATCAGGTTTCGATATTGGTATTTTGTTCCTATGCCATATAGGCTTTATAGTTAATATTTTTTTTTGAATGAGAGAGTTCAAGATGGCAAGAGTTATGATGGGTTTGACGGAGGGGAGGAGGAAGAGAGAGGAACATATTTTGCTTCGTCGGTGGGAGTTGGGTTGGGGGGTTGGGACAACGATTGTTGTCACAGTGAATATCAGTGAATATTGAGATTGGGGGGAGGGGAGAGGGGGCCAATGGATACACTGCATACACCTCTATTTTTCATCTTGCTGGAATTTCTACGTATCTTAGTATTATTAGAGTATTAGCATTGGTCTATACATATGCATATGCAAAATCACATCTTTTACATATCCATTTTGCCATTCAAACAAAATTCCCACACTGGCTTATGCATATTTGAGACAAAATAATAAAAAAAATATTATTATTAGTTTTTTGCCTAAATTTTTTTATAGACTTTGCAATTAGAGGAAGAGCATGCAATAATATCAACTTCATAATTCTATGCTTAAAAACAGTTTATAATGTCAACTTAATACAATACAAATTTATCCAAGATCATTACAATACAAATTTTTCCAAGATCATTACAATACAAATTTCTCCAAGAACATTACAATACAAATTCATTACAATACAAATTTCTCCAAGATCATTATAATACAAATTTCTCCAAGAATGTTACAATACAAATTCATTACAATACAAATTCCTCCATTGGAATGCACTAGCCCTCGTTCATATGTAAAATAAAGATGAAAACAACAATTTTGTTTGCACCAGCCAGAAAATCAAGCATTTGTTGCCTAAGATTTTTAACTACAACCACAAAGCCGAAGACCCAAAACAAGATAAAAGTTGTCTCTTGCAGACAACTACAGATTTGTTTTCAATCTCATAGTTTTGGGGCAATAATTGAAAACATATGCATCATTGAAACCAAATATATGTGAGAATCACGCAAGCAAGAACATAAAATCAAAAACCAGAATTAGCGAGTAAGAACATAAACTCATGAGAAATGCAAAGCCAGAATCATCGAAACCAGAATCTAAAACCAAGAAACCCTTGTCTAAAACCAGCATCATAGAAACCCTAATCTAAAACCAAGAAACCAAGAAGGAATGCAGCATCGAAACTGTGAAGAAACAGAGGAAAGCATACCTGAAAATGCAAAGGTGACGAGTCCAGAGTCGTCGCAAGCTCCGTCGACAGTCGTCATGAGAGAGAGGTGCATGAGTTTGATCTTCCGTCGGGATTGTTCGAGCCGAGAGAGGGGTGGAGAAGAGGAAATCGTGTTTGGGGGGGGGGGAGTGCAAATCGGGATGAAAATAATCCCGTTGGGGGGTTGTAGAGAGAGAGAGTGGCAGGAAAGAGAAATAATGAATAAAAAATATTTTGTAGAGTGAATAGTGAGTCTCCAAATTTACATAAGTATTGTTCATAACTAGCTAAATATATATATATATATATATGCATAAGCCAATGTAGAAGAATTTAGACTTATATTATGCAAATATGACTTTGCATATGTATATGCATAAACAAATATAGATACTCTTAGTGGGTGTAAAACTTCATTTTGAACCCATCCGGCTGGTAGCCACACCCTAAAATGAAAGGTGCTACAATAAATTGGAGAAAAATAAAAAAAAGCATAGCAAAGCCCAGGAACTGATGTATTTTAAATGAAAGGATTGCCCAATATAGATCTAATCAACAATGGCCCCAACGTTGGACGAAAACAAATTGATAGCCCAAAAACCTCTCAAAAACTGATATTATCTATTTCTATATGTAATAGCCAAGAGTTTCAAAAAACAATATATATATATATATATATATATATATATATATACACACACACTAGTAAGGGCAGACACGTGCATTGCACATGTGTTCAATTGAAAACATATGAAAAATTGATTACTTGTCAATCCACAATAAACAACAAAATGATAATTTAGATTTATACAATTTCTTAATTTTAAATATTAATGGATAGAGTTTCATTTATATTTTAAGATTTTATTTTTGATCATAAAAAATCAAATTTGTTATGTGCAAAATATTGATAACCATAACATAGAAATCTTAACTACAAATGGAGTACATAGTTATGTTTATGTTTTCAGGATTTATTTTCTTGTTTACAATACATATTATACACATGATGTACATAATCTTTATAACTATAATATAACGACTTACAAGAACCAAGTTACAATTATGAAATGTATGCATGCGACCAACTTTGAGCTAAAAATGGTACCGTCTAGGGAATGGTAGTAGAAGGTATCACAGTGAGATTTCGAAAAATCTCAACAAGTCAACAAACAACCTTTTTTTTATGATCTCAACAGTGAGATTTCTCATAAAAATAACATTTCCCATTTTCTTTTTAAACTATTTTTTTTATTTTTCTTTTATCTTTCAATCCAGCCCATTCGTGTTTTTTATTTTTTTTTTATAACAATGTGAATTTTAATTTTTTGAAATTTTAAATTCTTAATACAATTTTATGTGCAATTCATATACCTAAACAAAATATTTGCTAGTAGCTAGCTTTACAAACACACCACAAAACGGCACTGTTTTGAGGAAAACTCATCCAGCCTGAGCAACCCATCCCAAACCAATACGGCGCCGTTTTGAGGAAAAAAACCCCTAACTCAATGCCAGCCTGTATAAATTCATTATTTTTCTCCCGTCGCCTCTACCAGATTCTTCTTCTCGTCTCTCTACCTCCCTTTCTTTCTTTTTCTCATCTTTCTTCTGGCCTCTTCCAAATTTGTCTTCCCGTCCCTCTCTTTCCCTCTTCTTTTTCTCACTTTTCTTTTTCTCTTTCTCTCATCTCTTCATATCTAAGGGTACGTTTGGGTGTTGAAAAGTGTTGAGAAGTGTTGAGAATGTTTGTGAATAGTTATGAGTAGAGATTGGAGAGAGTTTGTGGGTCCCACTGAGAGTATTTTGAGTTGTTTGGATGTGTGAAATATGTTGAGTTGTTGACTTTTGAGTAGGTAGTTGAAAAATGTGTGGGTCCCATAAATATTATAGTGATTTTATTTTTAGTAATAAATATTATAATGATTTTATTATAGTGATTTTTTAATATTAATAAATATTGTAGTGATTTTATTTTATTTTTATATATAATAATGATAAATAGTATAATGATTTTATTTTTAATTTATATATAATTGTGATAAATATTATAATGATTTTATTTATATATATAATAGTTATAAATATTATAGTAATGTTATTTTTTATTTATATATTATAGTGATTTTATTTT
>QEOY01001662.1:102086-174688 GCA_003123805.1 Juglans sigillata
TGCCAAAACAATGGAAGTGTTTCTTTACACCAGATGGAAATCTCAGTGATGGTGGGGTCAATTTTTTTAAGAAAGTTCATGGTGGGGTAAGCAATCGAATTTTCTCAGACCACCTTGTTTTCTTTTTTCAAATTCAAATTTTTTTTTTTATCTTCTGATTTTTATCCTTTATTTGTTACTGTTGTGAAGATCTGATTCCTTATGCTCTGATGCAGGGTGTTGATCCAAGTATTAGAACGGAGGTTTGGCCTTTCCTTCTTGGAGTGTCAGAATTCCCATCTATGTATTTTTATGTATCAATGTCTGTGCGTGTTTGTATTATAGTATTTTTGTTCCTCTCTCTTTGATTGAGAAACTAAGATAGATTTTGCTACATTTTGGAGACTTCTTGTTATGTTGTTAGCCATAGCCACAGGTTAACCTAATCCTATGGTCGAAGTTAAAAAAAAAAAAAATCCGGGTTCAACCCGGAACCCGGGATCCGGGTTTTGAAAAACCCGGATTTATCCGGGTTCCAACCCGGGACTGACCCGGATCAATCCGGCCCGGGTTCCAGCCCGGGTTTGAAACCCGGATCCGGATCCGGGTATACCCGTGTTCCCGGGTTGGAACCCGGATGAACAGTCCTATATGGCATACATTGGTTGCCACTTCACTATAGATCTGAGAATTTTTTGCTTCAAATCTGCTATCCTATATATTTCGATTTCATTCTGTTATATTTATTTTCCGGATATTTTTTTTTCTTTCTATTCTAAACTTGGAGGATCTAGACATTTCATTTTAGATCACAAAAATTTTACTTTAGATGCATCGTTTTTTGTGTGTTTATAAACTTGGCATATTCTAGATCTGGAAAACTTTGATTGAGATATGTTATTTAATAAAGTACATTTTTTTTCTATTTTTTCTATTGTTTAGATCTATAATTTTGATTTTCTGTTTTGGATCTGGAGATGTCTTCACATTTAATTCCAGATTCGAGTGGTTTCACCTCATTTCCCTCCGTTTAATTTTTTTTTCTTTATAAATTTCAAAATATTTATACTTTTAACTCTAAATCGGAGAAGTTATGATTCAGATCTGTTGGGCTACAAATTTCTTTTCTTATTTTTTTTATTATTTTTTTGTTATTGGTCGTAAACTTCTTTTCCAAATATTTATATATTGCATATAAACAAAATAAGTGCATCTATATATATTATATATAACATTTCATCTATATATNGTGTCTTCAGAGATATTGATGGGAAATGTATTCTCGAAATTTTGTGTGGTGGACGAAGCTCCAGAAGAAGGGCATGAGCAGTCTGGGTTGAGGGATAGAGAGCTGCCTTGTTGTGGTGAGATGCTTTCGCGGGACAGTAACGTGATTCAGAGTGGTCTTCCACTTTTGGTGAGGAGCAGTTCTGATGAGTTAGTTGATGGGGTTGATTCTCTTATTAATAACATGGCTGTAAATGGTGAAACAAATAAACTGATGGTTTCGGTGATTCCCAAGAACAGTATTGGGGAAGAGGGGACTCTTACTCCTTTATGTACACTCCCTCCCAGTGATTATGGGAGTTATTCGACGAATTGGATTTTTAAAAAGGTAGAGGAGTTNTCAGAATAATGAACATAAGAAAAGGGAACAATGAACATGAAATGACATACCCGAGAAACTGGAGAGCTGAGGGTCAATTTTAGAACTCTGAGCGAAGAAACAGATTTGTGAATGTTGTAGAAGATGGGAGCGGTGGGAAGATGGGAGAAAAAAAAGTCCAGAATCTTATAGAAGCCAGCACAAACACGCGCGCACGGGAAGAAAAAATAAAACAGTTATAAAAATGAAAATGAAATATACAGACGACCAAAAAGAAAAAAGAAGAATAAAACTGTAAAAATGAGAACAGAAGAAAACAAAAACAAATATAAAAGCAGTGGTAGTTCTGGAAAAAAGGTATTGCACGAGAAAAGGAGGACAGTAACGAAAAATGAACAGAAAAGAAGGGGTAAAATTGAAAAAAATAATGGATGACACCTGCCTGTTTATTGGCACTTATTATATATAAGATATATATATATATATATATATATATATATATAAAATAGCCAGGATTATTTTTGCTAATGTGGCATCCATTTCATGCAAGTTCTCCTACACTGTTTCGGTATTATGATAGGGACATAAAAAATTTGTGACATTTGCAAGTTCTGTTATCATTTGTGTCTATTACTTTTTTTTTTTTTTAGGATTTGTGTTTGTTTATTTTTTTAGTATTATATTTTTTTTAGTATTATATGTTTGTTTATATTACATTTATTTAAATATATAAAAAAAGTTTAAAAAAATTAATAATTTACACCGTCGATAATATCGGTACCTTTTATCGGTGTCTCTAGCACCATCTCTTTTTTTCGAATACACAGTTTCTTATGCGAAAGTTCAATTCAAGTGGGGAAAGGAAACACACGAAAGTGCAAAACCAATCGTATTCGTCACTAATATTCAGGATCAACTGTTCNTCCAAGGCACACGAAAGTGCAAAACCAATCGTATTCGTCACTAATCTTCAGGATCAACTGTTCACGTATGTATGTACATGGACCATTGTTTATACATGGACTCGAGAATTACCAACCGAAATGTCATCTAACAAATCTTATGAATTCTAACTAGCTGGGAAAAGATAGGTACACTCTCTCCCTTGAATGGTATCTCTTGGTGAGAGTTCCCTCTTGTCTTGTACAAGATTTGGTTTCCAACTAGTGTTGGTATTATTTTTTCTCGATTTCATCCGTACTCTCTGTATTGTACTGGCTGGTCTCTTGTTTTCTTGTTCAGCTTGGTAATATATGGAGGATGATATTACGAAAAGGTGGAGGAATCTTTCCCTTTTCCGGCAGTGAATTGCAGGAAGTCACTATTGAGGATACTTTGGATTACAACATCGTCTTGTAAAGGGAAAAATTAAAGATGCTCTCAAGTCTTTGATGATTAACTTAGGGAAACCAGTTAGCAAAGTGTCTTTTAAGAACGTGGATTATGATATTTTTATGGTTATTTTCACTGCCACTGAGGATAAGGAGAAAGTTTGGCGTCATTGTCCTTGGTCATTTGATAAGAATTTGGTTGTTTTGAAAGATTTGATGGTGAGTTGCAACCATAAAAAATCCAAATGGCCCATGCTCTTTTGATTTGTATCTATGACCTACCATTTTCATGGTAAGTTGGGCACAATAGGTCGTTTAATTGGCCAATCTTGTAAGAAAACAAGTTTCAGAGTAGCACTTGTGGAGCAAAGGATGAGAAGGAAAATGTGAGAAGTGAAAACAGTTTCAAAATGGAAGGGAAAGCTATGAACTTCTCATTAGAGAATAATATGAACTTCAAAATACAATATATATAAGCATGCATGTGTATCAAAAGCACCTATCACTATCTGTACAAAGGAAAACAAACGTAAATGCTGCTATGTAGTAGCCAGCTTTACATACAGACAAGTCTGAACAAAAAGACAAGAAAAAGGACTAATGACTCCTAAATATACAGAGAGAAAATGTCCTTGACATTAGTACATCCATGCAGCATAGCCATGCACCATTATGCTCAACATTGGTAGAGCCATGCACCATTATGCTCAGGTGATTGCATCTGCCGAGGCCACCCTCTGTGTTGTACCTTCCTTTGTTACATTTTCATTATCATGCTCTAATAGCCCCCCATAAGATGGAGAGTAGTAATTTACTACTCCTATCTTGCAGAGATGTGAGTTGATGAGATAATCATGAAGTGCCTTTGTGAATACATCAGCTAACTGCAACTTACTAGGAATGTGAGCAGTTTGAATACTACCCTCTATATCTTTTCCCTGATGAGATGACAATCAAGCTCAATGTGCTTGGTTCGTTCTTAAAATACATGGTTAGATGCAATGTGCAAGACTGCTTGATTATAATAGTAAAGAGTAGCAGCTTTGTACATAAGTTACTTGTAAATCTGTGAGGAGATACTTTAGCCAAGTTACTTCACAACAAGTCATAGCCATGACTCTATATTCTGCTTTAGTAGAAGATCGAGACATAATGGACTGCTTCTTAGACTTCCAAGATATTAAGGAACTCCCAAAGAACACACAATACCCATTGACTGATCTCCTAGTGTCGAGGCAAGAGGCTGAATCAGAGTCACAATAAGCTGACAATTGAAGTTTAGCTGAGGAAGAGAACAAAATCCCTGACCAAGAGCTCCATTTATGTACCCTAGAACCTTTTGTGCTGCAGCTAGGTGAATGTTGGTTGGACAGTCCATGAATTGGCTCAGATTCTGCACACTATAAGAAATGTCAAGTTGTGTAATTGTTAAATAAAACAATCGACCAATGAGCCTTTTGTATATTGCAGGGTTAGGTAACATTTGGCCAGTGTCTTTGCTCAGCTTAGTGTTTTGATCCGTAGGAGCCTTAATAGGTCTTGAACCAAGGGTGCCCGAGTCTGCACGGATGTCAAGTGTATACTTCCTTTGGAAAATGTGGATTCCTTTGGAGGATCTAGCCACTTCTATCCCAAGAAAATACCTTAAGTGACCCAAGTCCTTAATTTTGAATTTTTGATGCATGAAATTTTTCATGAGGGCAACTGATTCTGAACAGTCACTAGCTATAATGATATCATCCACATACACTAATAGTGCAGTAAATGAGTCAATTCCTCTTATTGTGAAAAGGCTATAGTCAAGCTTTGATTGCTTAAAACCAAACTTGACTAATGCAGTTAAAAGCTTAGAGTATCAGTGTCTCGAGGCTTGCTTTAAGCCATACAAACTTTTTTGTAATTTGCATACCTAATTTGGTTTCCCTCTGTTGTATTCTAGAGGCTTTTGCGTATAAATTTCCTCTTCTAAGTCTCCATGGAGGAAGACATTGTTTACATCAAATTGATGTAATTGCCAAGTTTTAGCTGTAGCTATGGAAAACAGACTTTCTCACTATAACCATCTTAACAACAGGGGAAAATGTTTCATGATAATCTATCCCTTTTTGTTGCATACATCCATTTGCAATAAGTCAAGCTTTTAACCTCTCAACTGTCCCATCTGAGTTGCACTTCACCTTATAAACATAGTTGCAAGCAATTGGAACCTTTCTTGGTGGTAAGTCAGAAATGATCCAAGTGTTGTTCAACTCTAAAGCTGTTAACTCAACATCCATAGCCTTGCACCAATTAGGGTCTTTAATAGCTTCGCTATAGGTTTGTGGCTCAATTTGGGTGGAAATGGAGGTGGAAAAAGCTTGAAAATTAGGAGAGAATTTTTTATAAGACAAAGTATTAGACAAAGGAAACGGTGTACCTAAAGAGAGTGGAACTGTCTGATCCATAGATTGGGAGGAGGAACCAAGAGTGACTTGCTGGCAATGATAGTCTTGGAGATACTGAGGTGCTTTCTTAGTCCTGGTTGATTTTCGAGGTGGAGATGCCAAAATCTTATCAGTATATGCAGGAGAAGGTATAGGGTGGCTGTCTTAAGAGGCTTCAGGTGTAGATGAGGGTTCTGAGGTGGTAACATCAGGGCTGCAAATGGCTTTAGGAAAATATGATGGAGAGAAAGGGTGATTTTCTGTTTGGAGGTGTTCAGAATTTGGTGATTGAAGGGTTGGTGGCTAGTCATGACTAGAAGGACCAGTGAATTGATGGGAATTTCCAACCAAAGAGAAGTAAAAAACCTGCTCAGTGGTAGGTATGGGTAACTCCTGTGGAGATGAATCCCTTTGAAAGGGAAAAATAGACTCGTGGAAAATGACATCCCTAGACAGAAACACACTCTTGCTCTCAAGGTCAAGTAATTTGTAAACCTTCACTCCAAAGGGATAGCCCAGAAAAACATACTTCCTTCCCCTAGGATCAAACTTCTTTCTGCCCTGAGATAGGGTGGAGGCAAATGAAAGACAACCATAAACTCTTATGTGTTCATAGGTTGGTTTGGTTTGAAAAAGAGTCTCATAAGGTGTTTTGTTGTTAAGCAAAGGGGTTGGAATTCTATTTATGATGTAGGTGGCAGTGAGGATGCATTCATTCCAATATTTGGGAGGAATATTGGATTGAAATTTTAAAGCCCTTGCAACATTCAAAAGATGTTGATGTTTTCTCTCAACAATCCCATTTTGTTGAGGTGTTTGGACACAACTCCTTTGATGAATGACACATTTCTTACTAAAAAATTCTTTCATTTGAAACTCAGCCCCATTGTCACTCCTAACAGTCTTAATTTTAGTTCCAAACTGGGTCTCAACCAGGTTGAAGAAGGACTCTATGCACTGTCTTGTGTCAGATTTGTTCTAAAGAAGATAAACCCAAGTGGTTTGAGAAAATTCATCCACAATAGTGAGGAAAAATCGAGTACCATCATAAGCAATTTCTGAAGAAGGGCCCCAAAGATCAAAGTGAACAATTTCAAAGCTGTTAGAGGAAGAATGAGAGCTATGAGGAAAAGGTAACCTATGCTGCTTGGCCATAGGAAAATACAACAAGGCATTTTACTATTAGAAGGTAAGGAGTGTTGTACAATAGGATCATTGATCAAAGATAACCTAGAATCTGAAACCTGGCCTAGGCGACAATGCCAAAGGTCTAAAACAAAAATGCTATTCATGATAAAAGCAGAAATAAAACTATCATTCTTGGAAAAAGGGTAGTCATCAATGATGAGGGGGAGACTTTCGTTGTCAGCAGGTGGTACAATCCATCCTTAGTTTCAACCATCCCAATCGTGGTCCATGACAAAAGGTCCTGTAAGAAGCAAGAGTTTGACAAAAATACAAAGCAACAAGCAAGGTCCTTAGCAATTTTTCTGGCAGACAATAAATTAAAAGAGAATGATGGAACACAAAGCACATCATGGGAAATACTGGCTATGTTTGCTGTAATGGGAAAAGTGGTCTGATGTTGCCTTGCAGAAGACTTGACTAAGTGATCCTTTTGCTGCAGCAAAGCAAGAAGTTGTTGATATTGCCCTTTAGTGAGTGTCATTTTATCACCATCCCCTTCATCTTGATCTACTTCAACTGGGATGTTTGAGTGGGTAACAAAAGCACAGGACCCCTTTCCTTTATTGTACAGTTTATGCCTTGGTGGGTAACCATGTAGCTTGTAGCATTTGTCTACCAAGTGTCCATTCATATGGCAGTGGCTGCATACAGGAGTCTTGGCATTTCCAGCCTTAAAGCAGGTTTTTAAAGTGTGTCCCTGCATCTTACAATGTGTGCAATAAGGCCTCTCACGCTCGTTTGCAAATTTGAAGTTGCCAAAATTCCCTTTAGTGAGCATGGCCATAAGGTCAGGGGAAGTGGTACAAGAAATCATCTGGTGTTGTTTCTCTTGCTATTGAACCATGGAGAAAACTCTGTTCAATGCAGGCATAGGTTCAATCAACATGATCCGGTCCCTGGTATTGGAGTAACAATCACTTAGGCCCATAAGGATCTGGATGACACAGTCCCTTTGGTACCTATCCCTTAAAATTTTCAATTGACCACAACTGCATTCAGGCATAGGGTCATACAGAATTAGTTCATCCCAAATAGTTATGAGTTTTCCAAAGTAGATGCTTACTGAATCATCTCGTTGTGAAAGACTTGCCAAAGACTTCTTCAACTGAAAAATACGTGGCCCATTTTATTGTGATAGCCTGTCTTGCAACTCATTCCAAATGGCATAAGCATCATCAACAAAGACTAAGCTAGTTCTCACAGAGCTGCTTACTGAGTTGTGAATTCAGGATACCACTATATCATTGCAGCGTTCCCAAGCCTCCATGAGCGATCATCCTGACTTATAGGCCTTTTGATGTCTCCATTAATGAAGCCAATCTTATTCTTGGCCCTGAGTGCTCTTCGCATGGCTCTAGACCAGGTAACATAGTTTTCTGTGGTTAAGAGATCAGTGACCAAATTGGCCGATGTGTTATCCCCATTCTCTATTCGACAGGGATTGTTTTGATACGAGAAGTTGAGGAAACGTGAACAGGTTGTTGATTATTTTGGTTGATTGATTTGTCTTCCATTGTTCACAACAACTACTGCTTTGATACCATGTAAGAAAATAAGTTTCAGAGTAGCACTTGTGGAGCAAAGGATGAGAAGGAAAACGTGAGAAGTGAAAACAGCTTCAAAATGGAAGGGAAAGCTATGAACTTCTCATTAGAAAATAATATGAACTTCAGAATACAATAGATATAAGCATGTATCAAAAGCACCTATCACTATCTGTACAAAGGAAAACAAACGTAGCCAGCTTTACATACAGACAAGTCTAAACAAAAAGACAAGAAAAAGGACTAATTAATCCACTACAAAGAATGAATATACAGAGAGAAAATGTTCCTAACATTAGTACATCCATGCAGCACAGCCATGCACCATTATGCTCAACATTGGTAGAGCCATGCACCATTATGCTCAGGTGATTGCATCTGCCGAGGCCACCCTCTATATTGTACCTTCAGTTGTTGCATTTTCATTATCATGCTCCAATAAATCTATAGGTGAAGTGGAATCTGTGGATGTTTCGGAATATGATATTTGGTAGGGTGAATATCCTCATATTCGAGTGAAGCTTAATGTGATGGAACCCTTCTGCGTGGTAAATAGATAAATGTTGGTGGTCAAGATCCCATTTGGGTGAGTTTTAAGTATGAAAAACTTTCTAAATCTGTTACGGATGTGGTCGTCTAGGGCATAATGAAAAAGATTGCTTGTCAGAAAAACAAGCTGGGGAGTCAGAGGGTGGTCATCAGATTCAAGCACCGAAATTACAGCAACCAAAAGTGTACTCCTCCCTGATAGAGTGTTAGAAATGCATAATTAAGTTGTTTAAGTGAATGATATGTTTAATCAAATAAGAGTTAAGCAACTTAATTAAACATCAAATTTTAGTATCGGACTCCAAATCAATCGATGCCCTTATTTTGCACACAAAAGTTTCACATTTGCCTCCAGAATAATTAAACACTCATAGCATACTTATATGTGTAGGGCATTTTTGGAGAGAATGAAAGCAGAGGGCATTATTGGAATTAAAGTGTGCTAAGTCATGAAGGATGGAGAGTGGGACAACCAAAGCATGGTTAGAGCAGAGTGGGATTCTCGCATGTACGGGGCACAGAATGGAAAATAACACTGAGTATGTCTACGAGTTGCGGAAATCAGGTGAAGTGCACAGGACGTGGATCACGGGACCAGCAATAGAATCACGCGGAAGAGGCCTCATTTCAGCTGGGTCGGTTTTGCATTGCATTATGGGGGGGGGGGGGGGGGGGNAAGCAATTTATTTTTTGGGTCTTCAGCATTTTTGGGCGGCTGGGAGCAGTTTTTCTTTTTCGACATTTTTGGGGCTTCAACATATTTTTTTCTTTTGGTAGTTGTCGTTTAGAGCAGTTCTTTTCGTTTTCGGCAGTTTTCTTTTCGAGAAAAACTTCAGATGTTAGGTATTATTCTTTTTGGGCATTTTGCTAATTTAGAGATGATAGACTAGATTTTTAGCTTGAGATTCAAGGAGTAATCCAAGACTGTTTGGGGTTGGATTTTCTTTAATGTTTTGTGATTTTTAATGATTACCTTTTTGGATTATATTTCAATTTGCATCTGGAAAGGATTGGAGTTCTATGTTCTTGGTTTAGCTCAGTTGTAGACGTAAAGACACAAATGATACTTGAACAAGTAACAAGACTTTGATGATTTTCTTTCACTATTTTATAGTTGTTATATAATTTGTCAAGTAGTTTTATTAGGCTAAAAAATTGTGGTTCATTGCTATATTACCGAACCATGATTTCTAGGATTGAGAGAATGATTTAGAGAAGATAAAAAGAGAAGTAAATCCATCACCAAATCAATGGGCGAAAATTGCATCCCAAGTGTTTGTTTTATTGTTTCTTATAAGTTTAATTCAATTTCTATACATTTCCTCTAAATCTCTTGGTTCTTGGTAATTTTAGAAACATAGATTTACATTTATTTTCAGTTTTACTTGTACTTAAACTTCCAAAACTACCAATAATTTTACTCTTAACTCAGTCCACACTTCCTTAGTAAATAGCTCCTATTTTGGTGCCAATATAATTAGAGGTTGACCTTTGGAATTTATTTCTCATTTCTTACTTTTTTTTGTTCATTGCTAGAACTTTTAGTTTAATGCTTTCTTATCCTTCCAAAATTTCTTGTCACTATAAACGGTAATATGTTGTCTTACGATTATGAAATATTTGCTTAATTCCCG
Source organism: Juglans sigillata (assembly GCA_003123805.1). Taxonomy (NCBI): domain Eukaryota; kingdom Viridiplantae; phylum Streptophyta; class Magnoliopsida; order Fagales; family Juglandaceae; genus Juglans; species Juglans sigillata. The sequence continues at coordinate 112,341 of QEOY01001662.1, forward strand.
TTGTCAATGTGAATTCGATCTTGAAATTTACTCTTGTATTACTTTGACAGCTTCTGCACTTAAAAGTTGAAAATTATAAGTTGATCACTCCCATATGCAGAAGAACTCCATTCGACATTTACAAGAATCTACTTTGCAAACTCATTGAGATAATGATGTTTTGCAAAAGGCTAGTGGTGGGGACATCTTCAAATTTTGGCCATTCACGATTGCTGGAACAGTTGCTACCAGAAATGCAGAAAGCTGAAGCAATTGAGACGGTTAATGCACAACATTTTCAAATTTCAGATATGGGCCTACAATAGCTATCTATTGAGCCTTTGGGCTTTGGATCTGTATTGCGGCCCAACCTTTTGGGCACTGATAGGCACCAAATCTTGGCCCAGGTTCAAAGCTAGTAACTCATTTTTCTGTTCCAAATCAATAGTTCTCTGCGAGGTCTTCACTTAGTGATCATCCTTTTGAGTGGCGACGTCCATGCAATGCGAAGGGCGTTTTGATTTTACCATATGGGGTGAGGGGTTGACCCTGTCTGAAGCTGTGTCTGACCATTCTAGTGGTGCTAAACCATCTCGAAAGCGTAGGAAGATGTTCATGGAGAAGGTGCTCCCACGTTGCAAATATCGGTGGCGGCTACTTGCTAGCCCTGCCGGTCACCATGAAGTTCATTAGTTGGAAAACCTGTGCGCTTGGGAACCCACGACTTGTTTGATTGCTATTTCGAAGAGAAGTTCTAGACTTCATGTTCCTGCAGGAAACGAAGTGGCAACTTATTGGTGTGTATGGACACCCAGGGGTATCTTAGAGGGGTTATGTTTGGAGTATGATTGGTCCTTTACATTGTCCTGATTGTATGGAATAGTTATGTCTTGTTAACCAGATTTCGGATTTTCGTGAATTTATTGATAATTTTCATTTTAAGGATTTGGGCTTTTTGGGTTTCCCATATACTTGGTGTAATCAGCATGACGGTGGGGATATAATTTATGAACTGTTAGATCGTTTCTGGCTACTACAAAATGAATGTAGTTGTTTTCCTATGCTACTGTGCAACATCTTCCATTTTTTACTCAGACCAGTTACCAATTGGTTTGGCTTTAAATGGTTGGATGTCTAATGTTACTCTTGGTCCAAAGCCATTGGGTTTGAAGCTATGTGGACTAGATCTCCTCATTGTGAGGATGTTATTAAAAAAAAGCTTGGATTTTACTAAGGGCAATAATGTTGTTTCTTCTATCATTTCCTCCATAGTGTGCTAGGAATCTCCTATTGTGGAATAAAAATTCTTTTGAGAATCTTCAGGCTTAGCTTCGTGTAAAACAAGGAAGGCTAAAGGCTTGTTTGGGAACACAAACCGTCTTATCTCATCTCATCTCATAATTTCTCATAATTTCCTTCCCAAATATCACTAAAATACAAATACATTTTAATTTCAAGTCTTCAACATTTTTATCTAATTATTATTTAATCATTACAACTTTCCCAAACTTCCAAACAAAACACAAAACACAAAACAGACAACTTTTTCAAATTTTAAAATAAAAACAATATAAAAAATGATATTTTAACAATATTTTAACTTTATAATATTTTTATTGAGCTTTTTCTCTCTCATTTTTCAAAATCCAGTAAAACATCTTAATTCAAATAATTTTACTACTGCTTATAAATTTCTCATTTCATCTCATCCCCTAAACATGCCCAAGGAGATATATATGCCCTAGGAGATATATATATGAATTGCCAACTTTATCTTTTGAGGTAAATGCATAACAAATACAGGTACTTAAAGAGGAGATTAATGATTTTCTGGAAAGGGAACAAATATTGTGGAAACAACGGTTCATTGACTGAATACAAAGTACTTTCATTCTAAGACTCCACAATGATGTCGGAGAAATAGGATCACTAGCATACTTAATGCTAACGAAAGATGGTCTTTGTTTCATTAATCAAGGTTTTGGGGAGCATGTGGTACCTCTTATATGGCAATGGGTGACGGCAGAAATGAATTCTTCTTTAGATGTAGGTTTTTATCTAGATGAAGTCCTAGTTTGTCTTAGCTTAGATGTAACCTCAGAAATCTCCGAGACCTAATGGTATGTCTCTTTTTTTCTTTAAAAAATATTGGCGTCTGGTGGGTGAAGGTGTTACAACAATTGCTCTTAAAATTCTAAGTATGGGTCATTTACCTACTAAACTCAATCATACTTTTATTGCTTTTATTTCTAAATTGAATAATCCTACAAAGGTTGGAGATTATAGGCCTACTATTCTATGCAATGTGATTTACAAATTAGTTTCTAAAGTGCTGGCAAATAGACTAAAGAAAATCTTGCCTCTTATCATTTCGGAGAACTAAAGTACTTTTGTACTGGGAAGGCAAATTACAAATAATGTCTTTGTTGCTTCTGAGCTGATTCATTTTTTACACCACAAAACTCAGGGGAGAAAAATGGTTCATGTATATTAAACTTGATATGAGCAAAGTATATGATAGAGTGGAATGGTGTTTCCTTCAAAGTGTTATGAGGCAAATGGATTTTATTGATAAGTGGATATCTTTAATGCAAATGTATATTTCCACTATCTCCTATTCCATTTTAGTGAATGATGTTCCTAACAGACCTATTATTCGTTCTGGGGGTTTAAGACAAGGGAATCCTTTCCCCTTATATTTTTCTGCTTTGTGTGGAAGGTTTAGTGTCTTTGTTGAAGAAGACAAATAGATGGTTGCTTGAAAAGGATTCGACCGTTTAGAAGCTGCCCACACATGGGTAATCTATTTTTTTGCTGTTGATTGTATTTTATTTTGTCGAGCTACCCTTGAAGATAACATTTAGATTCAATCTTTATTGGGGTAATATAAGGTGGCATCTGGACAACAAGTTAATATGGCCAAAGCTTCAATTTGCTTTAGTTAAAATACTTTTGTAGGGGTGAAAAAGAGTATCCTAGGCTTGTGGAATGTGGAGAGAGCTGTTGCACATGATAAGTATCTAGGTTTACCATCTTTTATTTGTCGCTTTAATAGACATATTTTCAATGGTATCAAGGATCGAGTTTGGAAGAAATTAAAAGGCTGGAAAGAGAAAATTTTGGCACAAGCAGGGAAGGATATTTTGATCAAAGCTGTAGCACAATCCATTCCAGTATATTCTATTAGTTGCTTAACTACCTCAGCTTTGTGTAAAGATCTGGACAAGTTAATGGCACAATTTTGGTGAGGTTAGAAATCACATGAAAGGCGAATACATTGAATGAGCTGGGACAAAATGTACAAATCAAAGTTTGATAAGGGGGTGGGATTTCATCATTTGGAGGCTTTCAACCTAGCCTTGTTAGCAAAATAGGGCTGGAGATTGCTTCGAAATACTAAATCTTTGTTTTACAAGGTCTTCAAATTAAAGTATTTTCCTCATCCTTCTTTTCTTTATTCATCAGTGGGTAATCATCCTTCTTATGCTTGGAGAGGGATTAGTTAGGCTAAGTGGATTATGAGACAAGGTTGTTGGCGGCGAGTTGGGATTGGTCAAAATATTAGAATATTCAAGGATTGTTGGTATTAGGGATAAAGTCAACTGGGTCTAGTCCATTGAAAACCTATCACTAATAATAAGAGAAGAGGTAAAGTCAAGAGATCAAGCAAGAAGAGATAAGGCAAGTTGACTCAAAGTTCTAAAAGGAAAGAGTTTCATAAGGTAAGCAAGACTCAATTACTCCAAGGAAGGAAATAGATTTCTAGAAGAGGAGATCTCCACAAATCTAGATGGGCTCTCTACGACTTCTCTATGCATAGACTCCACTATATACAATAGCTTTGAATGATCTTCTCTCAAGAGATTATCTTCAACCTAATGAACAGAGTGTCGAAGATATTATCTTCTCCAGAAAAGGGGTCTTCGACCTTTATTGTATAGAGAGAAATGAGATACCAAGAGAGACTGTAAAGTACTCATACTAGAAGAAACACATGACACAGCGGTCAAGTCTCTTCCTACCAAGACGAAACATCGCGAAAACCTCATTGGACTATAAAGAACTTCCTCACCCACGACGGAGTGAAGCCACATGCCACAGTTAGGATTGTCAGCATTTTCTAGCTCTGGCAAGGTGGTCCTCGGAGGCCTTTACTCAGCCACACAAAATCCCCTAGCAAAACGTTGCTCGGCCACAGTTCCATGGAGTGAGTTGATTGGCCACACAGTGGGTTGCTCGACTATCACCTTCCTCGACCATGGTAAGTTCCTCAGCCACAAAGGATTGCTTGGCCTAAGTAGGTTGCTCACACAGTTGCCCGTCCATAGTTCACTTTTGCCAGGCTATAGAGACTTTGCATGTTGCCATTTCTCACTGCTTGCCATGCTTCAATCTTGTTGGAATTGTTCAAGCACATTTGTTAGTCTCAATAAGTGCTTGACACAGTACTTTGGTCGGTACCATCACCTCGCCCATGATAGGCTGCTCACATAGTAAGTTGCCTGTTGCGCACATCACATGGCAACCAAACCACACGCGTAAAACCACAAATCCACCCCAAAGGCGACCATAAAATTTCTTCGGCCGTTTTTAGTAAAATCCCAAGGAATTTGAAATGAAGGATATATGAACCATGAATTTAGCTAGGCGATACAGTAAAAAAAAAGAAGTAAAATTGCTACAAAAAAAAAGAAAAGAATTAAAGCTACTTGACTCAGAGTTAGGTGATATGAGCAATGAATTAAAGCTGCTTGACTCAGAGTTGAACTTACCTTGACTCCAAGAGAGTGACAAAAAAAGAATTATTTAGAAATGAACAATCTCCATTACTACAAAAACTCTCAAGGATAGACAACTTCCCTATGCAAAAATCATTCATCAGAGAACAATACCAGCTGGGAAAAATTGAAAGCAACAGTAAAATTACTCTAGTTTGTCTCTCAAAATTGCTATTTGAATCTCATTTTTCTATTAACAAAATTTGATTTTTGGAGATTTTTTTTCACATAACTCCTTGGGAATCGCAGTGTCTTCACACCCTGGGAACATATTTTACTACAAACCACCCGGCGGCATGAAACATCGGTTACAACGCCTCTCTTGGACACCACTCAAGCATCTTAAATATGTTTTCATCATAATAAAACTGTTCGGTATCGCGAGCACCCCAAATCTTCATCATTGCCACACTCCTTGGCTACCCGAGGGCCTCATCTGTGCACCTCAAGCAATCACCACACTCCTTTGAAATGGCTCATGTTTGTAAATCTCAAACTCCCGATTAGGATTATCTACACTAACCTATTTGGCTCACCAACGTGGTTAGGCCTCGCCTCCCGTAGCAGCAGTACAGTCGAGCATCACCTTCAATAAAGTTGAGTCCCTTGACTCGCTGTGAACAACGAGGGGTGACAGTCCCTTGGCTACTTGGCTCTGCGCAAACAAAATCCAGCTCCCTTGACTCACTGTGAACAATTGGCAGTGACAATCCCTTGACTTTCTGACCCTCGTGCAAACAAAAGCCGAGTCCCTTGATTCGCTTCAAACTATGGGCGATGACAATCCCTTGATTACTTCGACCATTGCCTTAAAAGTTGAGTCCTTTAACTCGTGGTGAATTATGGACGATGACAATCCCTTGGTTGGTTAGACCCTCGCCCTCAAAGTTGAGTTCCTGGACTCACAATGAACTCTGGGCAATGACAGTTCCTTGACTGCTTTGGCCCTTGCCCATAAACCTGAGTGTCCTTGCACTTGTATTGTAACAGCTCGCCAAAAATTCAGTGGATAAATTTCTTTAAACTTTAGGAACGTCATGAAAACCCATAAATATTTTACGAATTGAGCAATCTCTTAGATTCCAATCTATCACCATAGTCAGTTTCTGACCTACTATGGCGTCAGAAACGTTGTTTTATTTAATCGAAGTACTTAGGAGTGTGAGATTGAGAAACAGTTTGTGCCATTTATCTTAGATAAATATTTAGGATTTAACAACGATCATTTTAGTCGATTATTTTAAAAACACATATAGCAAAACAATTATCACATAATCAAAAGAAAAGAAATCCTCATAAATGTTTTTTTCCAAATATCTCACAAAAAGTTTCAAATTTCAATAAAAATATCTCAAAAACTATTTGAATTGCCTTTAAAGTTTAAATAAAATCTTTGATTACCTATAAAAACTTGTGATTATATGCATTTATGTTCACTTCTGGTCATTAACGTCTTCCACTATGTTTTTTGGCTATGCATTTAGAGTTTATGATATAGCCTATATATGTGTTCTTCTCAAGAGGAAAGAGAAAAAGCAAGTCAAGTTCAAAAGACATTGGGAAAACTTTAAAGAGAAAAATTTTGAGTCTATCAATAACGCCAACGCTATACAATTGTGAGAACAACATGCAGCTTAGATAGGAACACCCCATGAGGTAACAAGGTAACTATACAGCAGCTCATAATCTCGGGCTCAAGGAAAGGTCATATCGAACAAGTAAGGGCGAGCAAGTGGTAGGTGGGGTTAGCACTGGGTGAGCAATGCTCGAAGGTGAGCAATGCTTGTACAAGGGCGAGCAATGGTTAGGCAAGCGTAATACAAGGTGAGTAAGTTAAGGGTGAGAAAATGTTAGGTGAAGCATTGGGTGAGAAAAGGCAGGCGAGCTGGAGTTCAGAACATGTTCTACAAGCCTTACTATAAGTCTCAGATAGACCCTAGAGTACAATCCTTGTACTTCCCTGCAAATCCGAGCAAGTGCTCGGAAGCATACAAGGAATTCACTCGGTACTTTATTTCACCAAACAACGTCGTTTTGCAATGGTGTACCTTCAAGTCAGAGGTATTCATAGACTCCATCACCACGTTAATCCGATTTCGACCATCACTATTGGCATTTGCAACCTTTTTACCAAGTGGGAAGCATTCACAAGCAGTAGAACTGAGCTTCTCCCTCCTTGGTCAAACTTTTAAGATGCACAAAACATGTCCCTTTTGTCCCTAACCCTTCCCTCATCCGATGTACACCTGGATAGTGGGATGCTTGCCAATCAACCAACTAACTAAGACGAGGAAAAGTCAGACCCGTGAAGACAAACACTTTTCCCTTTTAACTCCAAGCCACTCAGTCTTCGTCTCCCCACACCTTGTTTTCTGTAACTCAAAGCCTCTCTCTCTTTCTCTCTCGTTTGCCCTAACCATCACTCTAGAAAGGAAAACCCTAATGCCAACGTCTAAATCTTAAGCCGCACCGTTTCACCTCATTTGCCCTAGCCAACACTACCACGTTTTACTGTTCGATTCAAACCTTTTAGTTGTTGGTTGGTTTTCGCTTATAAATTGATAGTTAAATTTTTGGGTATGACTTTTTGTTGTATCTCACGTTTTGAGAAGATATTTTGAAGACCAATGGTATGTTTGCAAAATCTTTACGTTTTTATGCTCGTATAGAGGATTGCTTATTTATGATATCATAATTTTTACCTCGCATTTGTTGGTTGTATTTTTAAACAAAAGAGGAGTATGTGGATGTGTGCATGAACCACGATTCCAAGTCAAGATGGGGCACTATCTCGGTGGATCTCCTCTGGTCACTCGGGAGTATATAAGAATTGAGTGAAGCCTCTTAGGTTGACACCGGGCTATCAACGGGCTTAAGAGGCAGGATAGTAACACTCTCGGGTCAAGTTATGGTGAAGGCGAATATGCGAAACCAATACGGTTCTTGAGATGAAGTCACATGTGAGGTCGTTACCCACGTGTATTGTGAATGCAGCTAGGGTGTGTGTACGACCATTTAAGGGGAGGTCATGGTGCACACATTAAAAGAAAACTGGTTTTTAAGTTGGTCTTATGGTGGTCGGAGGACCTAAGGTTCTCAAGCTATTAAGCTTGTGTTTGATGTTTTGAGCATTGGATGCTCGTTAAGTTATTGCTAGAGTTATATATAAATTTGTTGCTTGGGTTGCTACGTATTGAGTTTATTATTACTATTTATGTTGCTTGAAAAATGCTATGCTGCTCAGTTTCTGTGTTGTTGAAATTAAATGCATATATGTATGTTCTTGTTACTTGGAGTGCTACATTTCCCTGAAGCTTGTTCTTTTAAGATCACAAGTTTTATTTTGTTGCTCAGGAAGATATTTTGAAGACTGATGTTCTGTTTGAAAAAGCTTTACGTTTTCATGCTTATACAAAGAACTGTTTATTTATGATTTCATAATTTTTACCTCACACTTGTTGGTCGGTTGTTTTAATAAAAAGGTGATATTTTCTTAATAAATACTTGTTATTTTTAAACAAAAGAGGAGTATGTGGGTGTGTGTGTGTGAACCATGATCCTAAGCCAAGATCGGGCATTATCTCGGTAGACCTCCTCTAGTCACTTGGCAGTGTATAAGAACTGAGTGAAGTCTCCTGGACGGATACACGAAGCCAATGCAGTTCTTGAAATCAAGTCACATGCGCGATCGTTACCCATGGTTTGGTGAATGGAGCCAGATGTGTGTACGACCATTTTAGGGGAGGTTATGGTGCACACACTGAAGGAAAATTGATTTTTAAGTTGGTCTTATGGCAGTCGGAGGACCTGGGTCTCGGGCTATTAAGCTTGTGTTTGATGTTTTGACATTGATTGCTCATTAAGTTATTGTGTTGGAGTTATATATAAATTTGTTGCTTGAGTTGTTTTAGTTCTGTGAATATATATATATATATATGTATATATAGATATGGTTGTTGCTCGGGCTGCTATGTGTTAAGTTTACTATTACTATTTATTCTGGTAAAAAATGCTATGCTAATTAGTTTCTGTGTTATTAAAATTTAAATGCATATATGTATATTCTTGTTGGAGGGATACATTTCCCTGAAGCTTGTTATTTTAAGATCATAGGTTTTATTATGTTGCTTGAGATTATATGTTGCTCAATTCCATATTGTTTGAATTTAAATGCTTATATTGTTGATGTGCTAGGGTCCCTCTATTTCCTAAAGCAAAACAAATTTTCCTAGGGATATCTCATCTCTTTAAGTATGTTTGATTTCTCGATTTCCCTATGTTTTATACTTGCAATAATCATTGTCATTACATGCATTTTAAGCTTTTTCTCATGGAGTATAACTTATTGAGACTTCTCAAGATCTCACCACAGTAGTACCAATACAATTTTGCTCTTTGAAACCGTAGAGTTTGACGTAGATTTAGGTAATGAAGATGGGTACGAGCTGGGAGATCCAGAGCAGCCCGAAGAGTGAGATGAGGGCCTATCTCCATTTTGGATTATCATTCTTTTTTATTTTAGTATTTGATTAAGTAACTTTGGTGGACAATTGTATGGTTGTAATAAGCATGTGATGTTGAGCATGTGTGACTTATCGATGTTTTGTAATATCGGGTTCGATGATTTTATTATAATTTCTCTAGTACTACTGTCTTGGTTATGACATATACCTCAATCTTCTGTTGCAAGTATCTTTACACATATGGGCCGAGCATACGAGCACATTATTCTTCATACAATGCGAAAGGTGAGATCCATGTGGTGCACATTCCGATGGCACTGCCAAATCATAAGTGGGGGGTTAGAGGCATCACAACTCGTTGGTATCAGAGCCGTTATGCCTCTAGATAAATCCGTAAGTCACCTAAGAAAGGTACTAAAGTTTAGGCTTTAATCTTAGTATAGTAGGCTTGAACTTTTGAAGTCTTAGGGTAAGTAGAAGTGATGAAGTTGGAGTCTTGTGGCAGGAAGAACATCATGGTGCAACCAAGGCTACCATGTAGCGAGTGACCCGAGGATGTGCATGAAGGTGATTAGCCCCATAATGACAGAAACTACACCATGGCCCAAGCCATAAATTGCATGATGGAGATGTTGCAACAACAACAGAAGCTCTTCCAACAACTACAACAGCATCAAGCTCACTACTAGCATGCTGAGAAGAGACGCTATCCGTATGAGTGGTTCCTGGTCTACGGATACCCAAGATTTAGTTGGGACAAATGACACTATGAATTTTGTGAAATGGATATGAATTTTGTGAAATGGATCAAGGATCTCGAGAAAACCTTCTAGATTTGGGGTTGCATCGAAGATCAAAAGTTGATTTATGCTAGCTACTTGTTGCAAGGGGAAGCTGCCATATGGTGGGACACAAAGAGGCAGCTACTCATCATGGAGTTAGGATCGATGGAAGCTGTGACCTAGCAGCAGTTTAAAAGATAGTTTAACGATTGCTTTTGCGCTACCATTGTGAAGCAACAGAAGGCAAGAGAGTTTGCCAATCTAGTTCAAGGCAATATGATTGTCAAGTAGTATGCCACTAAGTTTGTAGAACTGGGGAGGTTTGCCCCACATCTAATGTCCAACTAAAGAAATGCAAGCCGTACATTTCCAAGATGGACTTTAGCAGCAGTTACAATCTCAAGTGGCATGTTTGCAAATACATAATCTCCAAATAATGGTAGAAGTAACCTCCTTTGTTGAACATGAGAAATACAGTCTAAAAGCCTTGGCAATTGGACAAAAGTGGAGAACTTACACTGAGGAAGGGAGCAATTCTGTATAACCCTAGAAGTTTATGTCTAGATTAGGGACGCATCCATAGGAGATCCCATGAGTTCACATGGGTGGCTGGACACCTGCTTGTACCAAGTGCAACAAGTCTCATTAGGGAGATTATCGTAGGGGCACCGGTTAGACTGGGCACTTCACCAAAGAATGCCCTAGAGTGGTCCAAGGAAGCAAGCTCGATTCAACTGGAGGAAGATCGAGCCAGGGGCAATTAGTCCAAGTACAGATTTATGCTTTGAAATATGGAGAAATAGATAAGGAAGCTCCAGAAACCTAAAAGGGTTGAGTTGTCATAGGTATGAACTTTTTAAATTGAAAATTATTGCATCATGAATAATAAGCATGTCATTAAGATTGAGTGTTTGACTATATCAGGAAGAGTAAAACTTCTTGAGTATTATGCATGTACCTTGTTTGAGTTGGGTGCATTTTAGTTATTTTATCTACCATATTCACTTGAATGTGTAGTTTATGAACGAAGTCCATGCAAAAGTGTGGCAATGGCTCTACCAATAGGAAAGTAGTGGTGTATATGCAAGTTGCTATGGGTTGCCCCTTGGAATGGGAAGGAAGAGTGCTAGAAGTAGACCTTATAGGGTTCGACATTATATTGGGAATGGATTGGCTATTCTAGCACTACGCCAGCATTAATTGCTGAAGCCAGGTTGTTAGCTTCCAACCAGTCGGAGAAGAAGGAATAAAATTTACAGACAACAAGCTTAAGACGATGCCAAGAATGATCTCGACCATACAAGCTAAGAAGGACTTGGCCAATGGAGCAAAACCGTACCTTGTACAAGTGGTGCTTAATGACAGAGAAGACCTTGAGGGGGATACTATTGTCGAGGAGTTCCTAGAGGTGTTTGCCAACAATCTCCCAAGCTTACCTTCGGTCCAGGAGAGTGAATTTATAGAGAAATTCTATTTGCAGTCCCTAAATGGGGACTGCATGTGCAAGCCCTTCATTAAATGGAAAAAAATTCAATTTGATAAAGATATTATTGTAATTTTAAAAAAATTTAAAGATAAAATTAACTAGGCTTGTAATCCAGTCCCCATTTGGGGACTGTACGTAACATCACTTTGAGAAATTCTATTTGCAATCCCCAAATGGGGACTACATGTGCAAGCCCTTCATTAAATGAAAAAAATACAATTTTGATAAGGATATTATTGTAATTTTAAAAAAAATTAAAAATAAAAATAACTAGGCTTGTAATGCAGTCCCCATTTGGAGACTATACATAGCATTGCTCTTTGTATAATTGGGCAAACATTAGGTCCGTGTTGTTGCATGCTGCTCTTGCTGTCGGGCTCCCAATAGCATTTCTCCCAATCATTTAAGTATCTTAGTGCAACTGTTGACTATAAAATTTGTTATTCAAATGATATAAACTTGGAACTAGTAGGTTATTCAAATGTGGATTGGGCTGAAAATGCTGTTGATAGAAAAAGTACTCCAAGAGGTTGTTTTTATGCAGGTGGAAACTTTATACCTTGGATGAGAAAAAAACAAAATTCTATTTCCTTGTCTATAGCTGAAGCCGAATATATTGTAGCTGGAAGTTGCTGCACTAAATTTTTATGGATGAAAAAGATGCTTCAAGATTAAGAATTCTCTCAAGCGACTGGCCATTTATTGTGATAAAGTCAAGTGCAATTAGTATCTCTAAGAATCTTGTTCAAAATTCTAAGACCAAACACATAGATATTAGACATCATTTCATTAGAGAGTTGGTCGAGTCTAAGATAGTATTCTTGAATCATGTTCCTACTGAGAATCAATTGACTGGCCTATTTACTAAACCTTTAGATGGTTTAAGGTTTGAGTTTCTAAGAAAAACTAGATGTGTGTGTGACCTTAATTGTTAAGAATACTTACATGTTCTTGTATTTCCTGCACATCATTAGTCTAGGACATCCATTTCACATATTTTTATTGTTCTTTATTATTATTTTGTTTTGGTTGAGTTGATCTCTATTTTTCTGCTTTATTATATAAAACAAAAACAAAAAAAATATTAAAAAATAAAAAATTTATAACCAAAAAGATGAAAAAGGAAAATATCATTTTTGTCTTACCAAGTCAAGAGAACTCGGAACCTCACACTTGTCCATACTTGGAGTTGGAGCATCTTATTTTCTTTTATTTTTCACAATTTGAGTGTAGATCCTATGGCTCATTTTTTCAAAGTTATATTCTAGTGGATTGTGAGGAACGTATTTCCCACATATTATTAATTATATATGTTTCATAATGTCTCATAGATGATGTCCAAAAGGCGAGTCCAAATCTTAAATTGACTAATACTAGTTGAATCTAGTCCTAAAAGTCAAGAGGTCTCTTCTTGCTAGACATTAAAGGTCGATTCATATAGAAAAAGTCGGTGTTTCTTCATTTTGAAAAAAGACAAACACCCTAAACTGATCTTGTTCCGTAAGTCCTTATAAACAAAACAATGCTCTATTCAATGCGAGTAAAGATGAGCAATAAAATGGATATACAAATGGTTGCACAACCTTATGCTCAGAGGTAGGGGTGCAAATTGGTCTGGTTCGGTCCGGTCCCATGGAACATCATTTTCCCTGGACCAGACTGAACCAAACATACCTAGGGACCAGACCGGACTAGTACTTATCGGTCCGGTCGATCTAATTATTTTTTTAAATTTTTTTATTCTTTTTTCTTAAAAATAAAATAATAAAAAAAGTTATTTAAAATACTAAATTAAAATTAAGTGAATTATTAATGTAGATTATGTAACTAACTTGATAAAAAATATTTTTTATGGTCAATGATAATAAATTAGATGAAAATTACATTATTAACTTATATATATAATTACTATATAATTAGTTAATTGATATTATACATTAGTTAATTGATACAATATTAGTTTTTTAATAACATAATTAAAATTTTATATTTTTAATGATCATAGGTTAGATGAAAATTACATAGGAAATTATACAATTATTATTATATAAATATTATATATAAAATAATAATTTTTTTAATTCGGTCATGGCCGGGGTGGAAAACCCCTAAAGCCGGACTGGACCGAACCAACTTTGGTCCATTCCGGTTCGGGCCGAAGTGGTTGGTCCAGTCGGTTTCTCCTGTTCGAACCGACCAGCTAACACTCCTAATTGGAAGAGATACTTTTTTTAAATATTTAGGCCCTAGTATAAAGTTTGACTTTTTTGGTCTAAGATAACCTATTTGGAAGTATCTATGTGAAAGAAATAATAATAATAATACTAATAATATATAAATATTTAATAATGGAAGTATGTTGCTCACTCACACACCCACATGGACTTTGGTCATGATAAATTTATGATGTGTTCACACTCATTTGTTTCTAGTTCATTTCAAAGAAGAGAGTATGAAACTCTTTTAAAGTTGGCTGTGTGAGTGGAACATTTGTCTTGACATTTGCAATATTTAGACAAGTGACTTGACTTTAAGGAAATTAAATTGGTTTATTTTTTTTCTTTTTGCAAAACAATGAGTATTAAGTCAGATTTTATTTTATTTGTTATTCTGTTTTATTTTGAATTTTATTTATTTATTTTTTCATATAAGCACTTATTCCAAAAACTAGTTCAAGTACTAGATATTTGAGTCCTCGTAAGTATGTACTGCATTAGTTACCACCAAGGAGGTAGCTCAGTTGGTACGAGCTGAGTAGTGTCTCGAGGTCAGGAGTTCGAGTCAGGCGTAAATCAAAACCGCTTGCAGGAGTAGTGCCTAACTAAGGGTCTATGAGATGGGCTTTGGACTGGCTAACAACTTGGTGGTGACGGGCTCGCCTATTGGGCAGTAGCTGTGGCTCAAACTGGACATTCCATAGCGGGGAGGGGCTCCTATGGTAATGTCCAGGGAGGGTAGCTAAGCTGGTCGCCCCCACCTCCCCTATTGCTGAGAAAAAAAAATGTACTACATTTGTTTGTATAGGACTCCCAGTGGGACTCCTAATCATAAGTAATAAGCCCCACTCGAATAAGAGTACATTTGGATGCTGAGCTGAACTTGGTTCTTTATGAACAATAGTGAGTTGAGTAGTGAAGAAAGTTACGTGAGGCCCATCTAAACTGAGTTTAAAGTGTGTTTGGATGTTAAGATGAGTTTAGTACTTTTTATAGAAAGTTGAAAAAGTTGTGGGTCCCACATATAAAGATGTGTTAAGTAGAAAAGATTGTGAGTCCCACGTGTAAGGAGGTTTTGAGTTGAGATGAGTTTAATAATTTGAGAGTTGAGTGTTTTGATGTTAGAGTCAGTTTAAAATTAGACTGAGTTCAATTTAGCTTAGTTGAGTTTTACAACCAAACGCAACCTTCTCTCCCAGTGGGACTCAGCTATGACATATATGCCCATGCACGTGGGATTGCCAATCACGCTGGTTTAGTTCAAACCAACCCCACTCTACACATTATTTCCTTTTCGTGCCTAATGACTCTAAAGCCCACGCCGAATACGATACCTCAGTTCTCTCGAGCCCTAGTGTCCTTCAATCCCACAAAATCAATCATCATTCATCCTCTTCACACTTCTCATTCACGGTAAATGCCTCTCATCTCCTCCATTCTATTCTAGGATTCGCTTTTCACGCTTGTGGGATTTTTTTTTTTCCTTTACGATTCCTTGTGGGATTTTAGCGACTTAGTTTGGTTTTTGAGTGTTGGAATGTGAATCGACAACTGTTGCGTGTGGACTCTTTTACATATACTGTGTTTGGGATGGATTTTTGGTGGGTTCTTGCATTTTGCATTTTGGTTTCCACGGTTTGCCCACCAAGTGTTTGATGTTTTGCCTAACTAACATTTCTTAGTTTTCCTTCCGATTCTTTACATTGATTCATACTCATTCATTATTTTACTCACAATGCATTGTTGAGTTGAGGTCCTTTATGGTTCTGGAAGCATTACATCAAGCATTTTAACACTCACAAGATCTGCAAGGGTCTCGGTCTCATTTTTTATAAGTATAATAATATCGATGGTTTTTTACATATGAGATTCAAGGATTGTGCTAACAAGAAAAAAAAAAAAAGTAATGTGTCCACTCCTGACAATTCTTCTAGTGAGGAAGAGCTATCAGCCCCTCCTCCTCTTATACCATTAAGATCTGGTGCAGAACATGAGCGCTTCACTACACCTGAAGCTGAAGAGGCCTATCGAAACATATTCTCCCACAGACTTGTTTTAGGTGAGAGAGATCAGTTTAGCTGATTTTTCATCCACAGAGTTTGACATCATTAGAAGAATTGTTGTAGACAGACACTGGAAAAATCTCACACACTCCTCTTCTACTCTGTGCGTTGATATAGTCAGGGATTTTTACTCAAATATTGCACATTTTAATTTGGAAGATCATATCATTGCATCTATTGCATCTGTTGTTAGGGAAACCACCATTGAGGTCTTTCCTACCATTCTCAGGGCTCCCAGTTGTGGACTATCCCCTATACCCATATCAAGGCATGGGGGCCCAACCAAAACAACCATGAGTAATCTGATTGTTGGTTCTCAGGGCCCAAAGTGGAACTCTAAGGTTCACAGACTCCCTATAAGTGTGATGCTTCCTCAATATAGACTCCTAGCAAAAATAGTGCTGTCTAACTTTTGGCCCATCAATCGTCAGACTCAACTCCCTTCAGAGCGTGCGTATTTCTTGTATGCCTTTGTTACTGGTGTGTCTATTGATTTTCCTAGGCGTATCATAGACATTATACATCAAAATATGCCCTTTGGAGGCGTGATCACTAAGTTGGTTCTCAAGGCTAAGGTTCCTCTTTGGAACAATGAGCCAACTGTGAAGATGGTTGACTCTATTTTTGCATTTACAATTGTTAAATCAGAGGCCATGCTATCTAAGAAGAGAACATGCACTACGGAGTCCACCTCCTCTCCTCCTGAGCCATCGGTGCCCTCCTCTCAAGTTCTGGAGTAGCTAACTCTGGTCTCATAAAAGATAGGCATCATTGTTGCCAAGCTGGATGCCAACCAATTCAAGTTGGAGAAGGACATTAATGTTGTTCAATCAAATTGTGAGTAAGCAAATGATAGGTTGGTCCATTTATCCTTGGACATGCAGTAGAAAAATGTCATGCACCCCGATTTTGAATAGGAGTAACATTTGTCAAATTGGCGACAAAAAAGAGGGAGTGGAAGGAGAATTGGAGGAGCTGAGTAGATTGAGGGGGAGCAGATTGACTTTTGTTATTTTGAAATTAAGGCGGAGAATTGAGTTTTGATTTTAATTGGATTTGTAACAATTACATTAGAAACTTTTTGATTTGTGGTTGATTTGATCTAGTTTGTTTTTGCTGGGCAAGAATGTGCTTAGACTTTGAAACTGTGTTGAATTAATTTTAGCCACTGTTCTATGTTAGTACTTGTGTGCTCCAGAGTATTTTTTGCTTTTCTGTTTGTTGCGGGGTTTTCTGGTTATTTTTTTTTCAGGTTCAAGTCACATTCAACAAATGTAGATTTTGTCCGTTAATAGAATTTCACGGACTTGAAAAAAAATTCTAGAAAGATATTTAATTCTATCCTATTAACTAGGAAAGGTAGAGATTCAATGGGCGAGCTGTTGGAGAGCACTTTCCGAGTGGTTATTTTTGGTGAGAAAATTATATTTTCATAATTTTTCTCTCAAAGAGTGTGATCGTGATTCAAGGTGGACATAGCGTGATTGTTTCAACTACTAGAGTTCCAGTAGAAACGTCAAGATTTGGAGATCGTAAGAAGTTCTGGCTACTATTTTGGTAGAGATAAACGTGTTGTTTGTCTGTTCAAATAAGAGTGTTAATTGACAAATATTTTGTTATTGAAATTCACTTGTAACAAGTTTTCAAATAATAAAACTGACTTTTCTGGGTTGGCTACCCTGTAGGGTATTACCTTTAAAAAGTTCTTTAAAGGGTTTCCATTTGTTACCAATATTTGTGTTATGCAATTTATTTACTTTATGCTAACGATATCCTTATTGAGTAATTGCATGCATTTTTATTAATATTTCGGATTGGTAAATTTTCGAAAATTTTAAAGTAAATCTAAAACTCAAAGGAACATCTTATCTTGAAGAGTTCTAATAACATGAGTTAGCTATGAAATGTTTTTTCAATCTTGTGCTCATGTCACATCATGTCACAACAATGGCTAGACAAAACAACACGTCTTGGGAAATGCAATATATTTTGTACTTGAAATGTAAGAGCATTAGTATTGATTTCTCTATATGTAAATGTAAATCACATGTTTTAGAGATTGTCTTTGACATTCAAGAAAAGGGAAATGCTATGCATCAGCCCCACACCGGCACACACCTCACATCACTTTTTTTTTTTTTTTTTACACTCAATAGGTTGAGTGTGTGCTGGTGTGGGGCTGATGCAAATATTTTTCCTTCAAGAAAAACACTCACATTAAATTATGCATATTTCAATCAAAATAATAATAAAATATTATATTTATTATTATTATTATTAATATTTTTCTTAAAATTAATTTTTTTATATATTTTTTGCAATTAGCACCACCACATACATTTGGCATTAATAATACAAATATAATAATAATAAAAAATATAATTTTTTTTTCTATATTATATTAAAAATATAATATATTTTAATAATAAAATGAAGGTGAAAGTGAAGGTGAAGGTGAAGGTTGTGTTGTTGAGGGAGAGAGAAGAAGAAAGAGTTGTGAGAAAGAGAGAGTGGGAGGAGAAAAAACAATTAATAAAATAGCATTTGAGGAGTAAATCGTGCGTCTCTAAAGATGTAGGGTAATGATACCCTTCACTCCCTTTTACAATTCGTTTACAAATTGGGTGATGTGGCAGCTTATTTTATAAATGCTTTTTAAATCACTTCTCAGAGCATTGACATTAAACTCATCAAATGCTAACCAAGTCTATATTTTGACTAAGTTTTCTCAAAATTAATTGCATTGAACTAGTCAAACCACTTCAACTTAAACTGTGAGCTATAGTAAATGAAAAAACAAATTGTGAGCTGTAGCATTGACTAGCATTTTTAGAATATTACAAAAAAAATTATTTGTATAATATTATATTATATTATTCTTTTGATTTTAAGATGACTAGTTCAATGTGAATTCACATTGCCAAAGATTAATGCTATAGCCAAAACTTAAAGTTCTAGAAAATTTTGGACTAGACAACTAGACCATTACCAATGCTCTCAGCAACAAAACCCATCAAGATATTTGAAATTCAAAAACAAAATTTAGTCCCCCTCGCGCTCTCTCCCCCGACATACTTTCTCTAGCAGCTCCGTCTATTAACACTGTTTAGCGCCACCATCTCAGGTGACTCTCTCTCCCTCCATCTATTCTCCTCCCTTCCCTCTCTCTCTGGGTTTGTTAAACACCTTGCTACAGATTGTATGGATGGCGATAAATGAATGGAGAATGATGAATTAATTAACAGGAAGATGATGAAAGAAATTTAAACGATAATTGAAATTGATAGTCACTGGGTTGTTCGAGGCAAAACCCAAATCCTCGCAAACAGTCAATAAAATTATAATAATTTCCAGAATGATCTACGTCTTCCCCCACCCCCGTACATATTCTCCTTTCTGACACTAACAAACTAACAAGCATATTACTAAATTGACCCTATAGATACAATAGAAATGCAAATGCTAAAACACTGTGTTTAAGACACAGGTACTAAAAAACACAACTGGACTTTGCTGTTTGAGATCTGCACAATTTCGTCCTCCAGCTAGCCAATACGCCATATTCCTTCAATTCTACATGACACCATCTCTTCTTCAGCAGTTCACTTCAGCTGCTCATTCCAGCCTCTACATATCTTCGAACTCCACCTCGTTAGGTTCCAAACAGGGTTTTGACCAAAACTGGTTAACGTTTACTGGTTACAACACTGTATCATAGGGGTTGAAGTGGGTCCTTTGATGATGATGAATGCATTCGAAATCATTACCCTATCACAAGGGTTGAATTTATCGGCGTTGTTTGATAGAGGGCAGGTAGGATTATCATTCCAGCATCTATGTGAGGTCTTAAACTGGTGGGATCATGTTATAATAACTTGAATAAGATGTATGAAATCAAAGTGGTTCGATATGGAGAAGTTTTAACTAGTTTATATGTTAATGTCCCAGATTCGTTATTTGCATCAGCCTTTGATTGATAATATGGTAATGTCCTAGCAGCTAAGAAATAAATATTTTGTATTGGCCAATATAGTTAACTACATGGTTTTTTTAGGTAATTATGTGCAAGAAGTATTTGTGGATTAAGAGGCTTTGTAGAATGACATGAATGGAGATGAATTGGAGCAAACAAAAGTAGCATATGTTTGTTGCAGTAATGTGTCTATATGTCCAAAAATATGTATAGATGCAGTTAGGCACAAGGATTTGTTATGGACATTAATGACCATGTTGGCTAATTCCTTGTTGTACAGTCATATTTGCAAACATTGATGTATTTTCATGGCCTTAATTGACTGGTTAACCTAGTGGGCAGAGTTGTAAATTATTGTATTATTTATATTATTTGGTTATCTTAATTTTTGGTTGGAATAAAATTTTAGGTGTTGGTTTATCACTTGATGGTCTATTGAGTAGAAAGCCTTCAATAAAATAATGTTTGAGTATTTGATTGTATTTGTATGACTTGGTGGTTGGTGAGAAATAGTTATAGCGGTTGAAATTGATCATGCTAAAATGTCTATTGCCATGAATAATGATCATGAGTATAACAATTATTAGTTTCCATTTTCCACGAAGAAGTTTCATGGGCAAAAGTTTTTGCCACCACCTAATTTCATGGAAAATCGTATTATTTCTCACCACGGAATACTAGATGAGACCTTATTTGTCACAAAATAAAGATGTTTTATCCGCCACAAATGTCGTGGAAAAAAGAAGGTTTTTCCCATGGACTATAGGTTTGGTGGATAAAGGATTTTTCTTCACCAATTATATGCCACAAGTCTCCCAACACAAATTGGTCGGAAATTTTTTTTTCCACTAAGAATATACTTTTTCCCACAACAGTCACTCCCGAAAAAAAGTAATATTTGTTGAAGTGAGCTAAACTTCACTGCCGCCATACACACAGCGTAAGACGCCCCTCTCACGCCTCCAAGTAAGCTGCAAGTCGTTATTCTGCCCCTTGTTTTGGTCAAGCTTGATTCTGATCCATTCGGTATATATCCATTTTTTCTTGATTTGGTTGTGATTGCTACGCATTTTTCTCCGAGGTTGGGTATTTGGCCCTCTACGTATTCACAATTGAAGCTTTCAATGAAATCCCTTTCCACAAATAAATATAACTTACCAAAAAAGCTACAGATTTGGATTAAGCTATGTCTACAAAAAAAGGATATACGGCTATTTGAAATGGAAAAAACGAAAGCATCTAGGGACTTAATCATAGCCCAGCAGTGATTGGGCCTGAATTTTATTTGGGGAGGCGAGATTGTTGTGCACTTGCTCGTGTTCTTGACATTGCCTAGACATTTTTTTTGAGTGGATATTAATCAAAATTTAATAAAATCAATACTTGTCTTATCATCTTTGGGGTTTTATCTTTCTTCGAGGTTTTCGTTGATCAAAGACCTTTATTTTTTGAATTCTTCAAGCAAAATGGGAGGCCTAGAATAAGATCCATTTTGTAGTTTAATATCATAGGTTTGTAAACGTAGTTTCTTTCTCTTTTTTGTTGAGATTATGTAGGTAATATACACTAAATTTGCCTGCAAACCCATGACACCTCTTGTCATTTTCATAAGTGGAGTCCGTTTAGGATTAAATTATTTGTAAAGATCGATTCTCTATTCCAGATCCTTTAGGTATTTTTTTTTTCCAATTTTCATAGATGGAACTTTGTTTTTTTTTTTTCCCCATTTTATTCTAATTTCCAATTCAAGAATCCCTACACCAGTTGCTCGTCATAGATGAATGTTCAGATGAACCACACTTCCACCACTTGTATAGCTCCCTACATGCATTTGTTGATTCACTTCACCCATAAAAAAAATTAGGAATTATTTTGCATGACCACATCGTATCAATTATGATTTTTTGGAGGAATCAATTGCATCCGCTGATGTGCTTTCTGATGAGAAGTCACCAACTCAGGAGTTTTTGAAAGCATTAATTTATGGAAGTGGCATATATCTGTCATAGATTCATGCTTCACTTCCGGTAGCTCATGCCATATTCTCCTAACACCACTCTTTCTTTTTTCATTTCTCTAATATATTATTTATTCTTTTATTTCGTGCATGCACTTTGAATAGAAAAATGCTTGGACAGTTTGAGATTAAAAGATCATTATCGTAAACTATTAAGTTGTATCTGTTGCATTCGACATTATGATTTTGGTAATCTTCCAGTATTCTTCTCTGAATATGCAGTTTCAGTAATGGTGCGTCGAAGTATTACTCATCGGTGCACATGACCAAACGAGTATATTTGGAGAATTACAGGGAGATGCTGCCGAAATTTCGTTGGATGTGATAAATAATACTTGATAGGTTGGCGATTGTGATCTTACAATCCCCGAATGGGATAAGACCAACTATCAGGTGAAAGGAAGAATTTACACAATATGTTAGATAAGTGCTTGCTTGTTAATGCACGTGACTGTTTATAATAGGATATAAGACATGGATAAGAGTTGGATGCGAGCTAAAGATCAGTTGGGTGAAGATTACAATATACATACTGAAGGTGTTAAGAAATTTTTGGAGTTTCCATCTTGTAAAGTCGATCGTGACGATCATATAAGATATCCATGCCGACAATGCAAGAATTTGTGTTTTCATAAGATAGACTTGGTAAGAGAGCATTTGTTTGTTAAAAGTATTGACCAGGGTTATACTAACTGGGTCTTACACTGAGAATCATATCTAGGATAATTCGAATCTCAACACGAAGAAAAAGACATTGATGAAGATGTACATGCAAAGGTTGTTGGTGATGAATACGAAGAGAATATGGAGCAAATATTGGGTGACATTGGTGCAGAAATGTTTATGGATGAAGGTGATACGGACGCATCAAATTCCTCACCTGTTCCTAGCTCTCTGTCTGATTCACCACTAAAGACTAACTCTATATAACAAGGTAAATATCTAATCTAATACTCATTTTCTTCAATTAAGATAATTGATAATTGATACAAGGTAAATAACTAAATACTTTATGGAGTTAACAGTACAATCTTTTCAAAATCGAGGCACGACTAGAGGTGTGACATCGGAGAAATATCGTAAAGTGGGTAAAATTAAGGTTAACATTTCTAAAGACTATACCGAAGGTGAGGGGCAACAAGTAGCTTGGTGGATGCATGTGGGTGTTCTTACATGGACTTATGCACCTTTGATTACGAGTTCATGGCATAAAGTTCTACAGGACGTGAAGGAGCTTATAAAAAAACGTGTTTGGTACGTAATATTTAAATAATGAATTTATATTAATATTATTTAATATTCTAAGTGATAATATCTGTGTATATATTCTTTCAAGGATGACTTCAAATGAAATTTTGGTCGGAGAAAGGAGCGTAAGACTGCTGATGAGCTTATATGTAATGCATTTCGTAAGTATAAGGCGGAATGTCATGAGCATTACAATAAGTATGAGAGTAAGGAAGATGCGAGCCAACATCCTTTTCAGGATGCCTGACCTTCCGATTAGAAAAAACTTTACGACTTGTTTGAGAATCCATCATATAAAGTAAATTAAATGAATTATTTACGTGTCATATTTATAATTTTCGCTTACTAATATTTACAACTTCTATGCAGGAGCAAAGTTCTATAAACAAAATAAATAGATTGAAGTTGAAAATTCATCATCACGTAGGCTCAAGATCTTTCCATCGCCTATTTATGAAATTGATAATATATTTTTTATTTTTTTATTCTATATAGTTTGTTTTTTGGAGGTACTAATTTTAATATTGATTTTATATCTTAACAACGTCTCTTGTAGCAAGAGTCAGACACCAATTATGATCTGACAAAATTATATGTTGCATCACATACTGATCATAATGGAGAGTGGACTCATACCGATGCTCGTGAAAATTATGTAAGTATTATAATCTATTTTAACTAAACATATTTCAATATTTGTGATGATATTAATTGTATGTAAGATAAAATGGTTGCCCTACGTGCTGAAATTGCGTCAGATCAAAATTCCTCAACAAGTGAAAATTTTTTACACAAGTTCTGGATCAACGTCCAGGATATTTGAGGGGTTTTGGGTTGCTGTGTAAAGCCTTCTAGTTCTTCCTTAACATCAAGTACCTCTATAGCGTTAGAGAATGTGAATTCCAGGATTGAACAATTGACTGCAAGACAACATGAGTTAGAGGCTCAATTGGTGAAACAAAGTGACATAAAGATGCGCATGAAACAACAAGAAGAGTTCAAGCGAGAGATGCAACTCCAAATGCAGTTGCGTATGCAACAATTTAGGTCTCAAAACAACTAATTTTCATATTTTGCATACATTTTGAGATTTAATTATAATGTTCTGGAAGGATTATAGGTTAGTATTGTTAGTTTTTTATTTATTTAGTTTATTTGTAATAAACAATTTGTAATGTATTTTTTTAAATATTATTTAATTATGCCTATTTTGTTTTAAATTTTTAGTTAAAATGGATAATTTACCGTTTGAACGTTCATGAAACATTCGAACAGGATACATTGCAAACAATCGTTTGAACATCACAATAAGCTGTCTAAACGGCTATTAACTAGTAAATTGTTCGTTCCTTTCATTATACGTTCGAATAACTTACTCAATCTGTAAAATTATAAAAAGATCATTTCTGTTTGATCATCAATTTGTTTGTTCGAACGTTCCCAAATATCTATTTGGTCGAATGAACTAGAATTGATCGACCACCCATGAAAGATAAGAACGAACACATGTTCATCCCAAAAGACATGATCTGTTCACTACAACATAATTACTTTTTAGTGATGGTTGGAAAACTGTAACAGTCCCCAAACCGTTACTAAAAAGTATTTTCTATGACAGTTTGTGGAAACCGTCAATAAAGTCAGAAGAATTTTTTATTTTTTTTTACGTTTGAACGGAGAGCAAATGTTCGAACATTAGATATACGTTCGAACACTGTGGCTATCTACGTGCGAATGTTAAATGGTTTGGCGCCAACGTTTGAACGTTAGTAAGTAATGTTCGAATGTTAATTGTAAATTTAAATTAAATATGACTCTAATTTAAAAATGATGTGATTTTTATAGTGCATAATTTGTGAACAAGTCTAAAAAATTGTAATATATATTTATATGCACACAATTTGTAAAATATAATTATATATTGATATGTATAAATATATTTATGTTTATATATATTTGAAGCGCAATGATTTAGTGTTAGAGTTAGAAAATCTAACATTTAAAAAGATCGAGAATTAAAATTAAAAAACAATAGATATATTAAATAATATTGTTCTTACATATATTAAAAGCAAAATAAAAAATATGATAGAATTTCATAAAGAACACTTACGTGAACGCGTTGTTCACAAAATTCGTACTCCGTATCTGTTCAATCAAGCTATCAACCTTCTCGTTGAGCTATATGATGGGCTATCTCGACGACAGACTCCTCTACAGCCACGATTTGTCGATCGATATGTGTAGTCAACTGTGAGATCATCGCATCAACTCAAGTAGGCCGCGCATCTCCCTCAGATGCTGCTGACTACTAATCCAAACATTGGGCCTGAGCTGCATTGGAGGAGTTAAATCTGTTACAGGGGGTGGTTGACATCGAGGATACCCCTTCGCCTGTCCAATGCTTTGTCGATACGTGCTCATGTCGAGGGGACTCATATGATCTATGACATGCTCCTCTGACTGGAGTGGCACTCTCTGAGCAAGTAATAGCCGGCTGATGATGACATTGTATGGGAGGTTGTCCATGGAGATGATGCTCACCTCGTAATGGATTCTCTCAAAGATGCGTAGTGGCAAATCAATGAGATTGCCACGTGCCACTCATATAAAAAAAACTGTGCCCGAGTCCGATTAAATGTGGTCTTATGTGCCACAAGATCCAGGTTTGTTACAACATGCAGAAGAAAGGTAGCAGATGTATTTGGTTGAAGGCGTTCTTCCTTTCAATCTACGTGCAGTCTCTCCCAATGATGATGTAGAAATCCTCGTCTTAGTCATCATCCCGAGCCTCACGGTCAGTACCATAAGCCTCTGACTAGTTTTCAACTTTAGCATCATCTACTGGCCTAGTTGTAGATGATGTTGAAGTGCCTACATCTACATCGAGTGTGCCTTGTGCAGATGTAGATGTGCGAACGACGACTGTGTTGCCAATCTGAGAGTAAACTGTAGTCAATGTCTCAACTATTCGACTAATCCTGAGTAGCTCGGGGATCATATCTGGTGAAATCTCAAACGACACACCGCGTATGGTCATGGTGTGAGAGGATGCGTCCTGAGACATAGAACACATCCCCATTAATAAGGATTGAGAAAGAAGTAGTGGTGACACATTCTTTTACCAATTTGATACCAAGCTTGATTGTCATAAGTCCTCTCTTTCCATTTTTTTTTTGTCTTGAGGTGGTGGAAAATTTTATGAGCAATCATTACATTTTCTTTAAAGGTGCGACCAGGAACAAAAGTTGTTTGGAGTGCAGAAATGATATGAGGAAGAGCAAATTTGAGTCAGTTTGCCAAAATTTTGGAGATGATTTTGTATATGATATTGGTTAAACTGATTGGGTGATAGTGTTGAGGGGCACTTGGATTGGAAATATTTGGGATCAGAGTAATATTTCTGTGATTAATTTGTTTCAAGAGTTTTTCATGAAGGAAGAAGTTTTGTAGAGTGCCAATTACTTCCTTTTTATGATGTCCCAATAATGTCTGTAAAAGAGACTAGTCATCTCCTCTGGCCCCAAGGCTTTGTGGGATGGGATTTGTTTTAGTGTTGTAATAATTTCAAATTCGTTTGGATTAGCATAGAGGAATGCATTGTCAAGATCAGTAATTTGCCTCTTTAGAGGTTTTCAAAAATTGATAGTGTTGTGGATGAGTATATGGATCGATAATGATTAATAAAAGAAGATTCAATAAGAGTTTGGTCTATAGTCTGATCAGCTTTTGATTTTGACTTTCAAGCATAGAAGCTGTAAAAGTAATATAAGGGTAAATCCCAAGATCGAATTCACAGGGACAATAGGAATTAAACAAACATTTCATATTCACAAGACAACATATTACCATTTATGGTGACAAGAAATTTCGAAAGGATAAGAAAACATTAAACTAAAAGATCTAGCAATGAACAAAAAAGTAAGAAATGAGAAATAAATTTCAAAGGTTGACCACTAACTATATCGGCACCAAAATATGGGGGCTATTTACTAAGGCAGTGTGGACTGAATTAAGAGTGAAATTATTGGTTGTTCTGGAATTTCAAGCATGAGTAAAACTGAAAATAAATGTGACTCTATGTTTTTAAAATTACTAAGAATCAAGAGGTTTAGAGGAAATGTATTGAAATTGACTTAAACTTGTAAGAAACAATAAAACAAACACTTGGGATGCAATTTTTGCCCATTGATTTGGTGATGAATTTACTTCTCTTTTCATCTTCTCTCAACCATTCTCTCATTCCTAGAAATCATGATCAGATGATATAGCAATGAACCAAAACTTTTTTTAGCATAATAAAACTACTTGACATATTATCTCACAACGGTAAAACAGTGAAAGAAAACCATCAAAGTCTTCTTATTTGTTCAAGTATCAATTGTGTTTTTACGTCTACAACTGAGCTAAACCAAGAACAAAGAACTTCAATCCTTTCTAGATGCAAATTGAAAAGTTATCCAGCAAGTTAATCATCAAAATCACAAAACATCAAAGAAACTTCAACCCAAAACAGTCATCGGTTACTCCTTGAATCCCAAGCTAAACATCTAGACTATCATCTCTAGATTAGCAAAATGCCCAAACGGATTAAATCTCAACATCTCTAGTTACTGCTCGAAACGAAAATTGCTGAAGAAAAAAATGCTACTACTCTAAACGAAAATGCTGCAAAATATATATATATATATATATATATATTTGAAGCTGCCAAAACGCTCCAGATGCAAAATGCTCCCAGACCAAAAATAATAATTGCCTTCTCGGCCCCCCGTGCTACCCGCACTAGAAGAATTAATTTCCCCCCAAATCAAATTGCCAACAACAAATTATCTGCGCACGTCGCATGCCAACGGACCTAGAGAAAAACGAGGCCTCTTCCGCATGATTCTGCTGCTGGTCCTGTGCTCCACGTCCTGCGCTGCGTGAGTCTCTGCCATTTGCGTGCACCCTTACATTTTGCGTGTTTTGCCATTTTTTCATTTTGTTTATTTCGTGTCTTTCCGATCCTTAGACACATTCCAAAGTCTTCTTTTGGGTGTTGCACGTTCTAGTTGAGTATCCCTGTGCTTCACTTTTCCAATAATGCCCTGCAATATATAAGTAAGATATGAGGGGTAAAATTTGGGGTATTAATTTTGGTATGGAACAACTGCATTGTAACTCTATTCAAGTACAAAATATCATAATTTATCAATTGACTCAAGTATAATAATCTACTGCATGATTAAGTGCTTAACTCAATTTTTGGTTAAACATATTATTCACTTAAACAGCTTAATCATGCAGTTTTAACACTTTATCATAGTCCAATTATATGGTCCCGTTAAGGGAGCCTATTGCATTTCTGTGCCTCCGGATGGTTGTTAAAAGATGGTAAAACTTTGTGTTGAGATCCGTTGAAATTTGTGATTTTTTATGCCAAAGAACTTCCTCATGCCTAAATTGCTCTTGAAGGATGAATTGGAGTTGTTTTTTCTCTTACTTCATTTTGAGAAAGATGGGTTAAGACTTTGAATCCCAAGCAAATCTTTTTCTGTTTTTTGAATGTTGACTTGAACCTTCCCAAAATTAACTTTATTCTAATATTTGAGAGCTTCTTTGGTGGCATTCATATTTTTGCATACGATAAAGGCATTGGTTCCATCGAATTGTTTGCTACTGCCTCGTTTGTTTTCGTAGATGAGATGAGATGAGATGAGCTAAGATTAAAGTTAAAAGTTAAATAAAATATTGTTAGAATATGTTTTGATATTATTTTGTTTTGGGATTTAAAAAAGTTGAATTGCTTATTTTATTTTGTATGAGAATTTGATAAAGTTGTAATAATTAAATTAGACGAGATAAGTTGCGAGAAGTTGTGAAAACAAACGAGATGAGGTCATTGAGTGGTTCCTGAATCCAGAATTCTTCAAACTTATAAGAGTATGAACAATGATGTTGAGTTGTTGCATTTAGAAGCAAGTAGTGATGGTTAGGAGCTGAGGAAGTCAGATGGTGCGATGTAGCATCTGGGAACAATAGACTCCATTGTTGATTTGCTATACATACCTCTATCTAATCTTTATCTAATAAGTGCACATCCTTGTCTATTATTAGTCTATGTGAAAGAAGGCCCTGTGAAGCCGATATCAATTAGACCATGATTATCTATTAGAGATCTCAAGCCACCAGCAGATGAGGATGATACTGGGTAACCACCAAAGCTTTCATACTAATTTAGTAATGAATTGAAGTTGCCTATGTAGAGCCATGGACCTAGGAAAGCTTGATGTACTAATTCCAAGTGTTGCCAGAATCTTTTTAAGGTGACACTGGCATGAGCGTAAACAAAGGTGATTTACTAAGGGTGATGGGAGGATCAGAGTAAGATATTAATATTAATGTATTCAACATCTACACCCATGAAAGCGAAAGGCCTCCCTTTTTCTCAAAGTCTCAAAGGCTGGAAAATATACAAAGTGGTGGGAATCAAGACTATTTATAATAGATATGGTGCATGCATAGGCATCATGGTTTCTGACAAAAAGATAATGTTTGAGTTATGTTTTCTAATATTGGCTCTTATACTTCTAATTGTCTTGGGTCAAGCAAGGCCCCTACAATTCCATAATAATGTCTCTATATTGCAAGTGGAGGCTGAGTGGAGCTGGTCTCTTTAGCTTTTTTGGATTTTTTGGTTGCAATGGATGGGAATGTTTTGTGATATGGAACTAATCTATGTTACATGACTAGAGGTTTCCTAACTTTGCCCAAAGAACCCCGAGTATATATCAACAAGCATTGTTGCCGATATGGATTCCTTTGTAGGGTGGATATTAGAATCAGTGACTTGCTAGCTAGAGATCATTTTTAGGTGCCACTTTCACAACACTCTGACAGCTAGCTTCTTTTTGGTGGTTGATTTTCTTCTGGTGAGAGGGAGATGCTTGGTCTCTTTCTTGGGCAGTAAAGGCTCTGAGGGGTGGATGGTTTAATGGCCAAATCTAATAATGCGAAAAGGGGCCACAGTCATGGCCACCCCCATAGTTCGATATGGTGGTTGAATTGGCCAAAGCATGATACCATGTAAGAAAGCCACCGTGATTATGCATGGTTATTATATTGATTAAAATAGTAAATACAATAATCAAACATTCAAGAGTACAATAAGACTACAACTACGTATCAACTATCTATGGGAAGTATAAGCTGCTATACAAGGAAATAATGGATTACATAATGTACAAGAATATAAATACATAGAGCTGGTATCAAGGCATAAGTAATGGCAATGTATCCCGGCATAGCAATGGGAATATATCTTGACAGAAAAAGCCCACAAACAGTGGATATAAATACATAGGGATATACGCAAGAGTAACGGTAGAAATGGAAATCTGAAGATAATAAGACAACGAAAACATATATAGCACAACACGGAAGTCAAACAATCCCATCACTAGAGTAGTGTACACTGCACGTTTGCAAGGATTGAGCCAATAGATTTCAGAGGAGAGAGATGTCAGGAATTGAAAGATGTATCAAGCGCCAGATACTTCTTAAGCATGTAATGATAGATTCATGTCCAAATTAGACAAGTATTGTACAAGTTCTTTATAAAAAAGTAGATATCATTTATAAAGTATAGTTTTTTTACACTTTTTAAGGTGGAGTCTATTTTTTTACAAGAATTTATATGAGATTTATCTATTTAAGACTTATACAAATCATCTCTCTTCTGAAGCTATAGCAATTAATTCAGACAGTAATAAAACTTGAGCTCCATCAATGAAGGTATCAGAGCATTCACATTGACCCAACAAATTATTTGTCAAAATTTATTCAAAAACTATATCTTATTTTATTTTATTTTAATTATTTATCTTTTCTACATCCTTTTTTTATTATTTGTCTTTAAAAATAAAAAGCAGAGGAAATTTTTCAATTTATTTCTTTTCATATCTTCGTAATTATTTAAAATTTTCTGCCATAATAATCAGCCGAACGTGGAACCCGGCCTTTTTATAAAAGGTTAAATCTGTTTACTAAATTTTAATCAATAAGCTGTGGGAAGGCTCTAAAACCTTGATGTTGACAAGAAAAAAAGGTAGGGTATTGTGTTTACTCACGTCACTGCTATCCCTCGTCTCCTCGCTATCATTGCAATGCTGATGGAAGTTATTTTCAATGTGAATCGCAACAACTATAAAAAGAACTCTATTTCTGTAATACCCAGCTCATTCTTCTTACGTACGCTTCTCTCTTTTTAACGTATGTTTCGTCTTGATGACGTAAGCAAATCCTGAAGGCAGAGATTATGTGATCATCTGCCTTTCTCACTATCGACCGCGAGTCACGTTATGCGTATCGAACCACGATAGCGTGTCTCAAAATATATCGCGTAACTTGTAGGGCACGCCCAGTGTTTTAAATATGCTGGAAATATTTATAAGGAGCATTTCCATCATTGTTGAATTAATATTTGATCTTAAATACGACAATGATAATATTATTGAAGAGCTCCAAAAATATTATAATTGCCGGAAATCATTTTAATATTATTATTAAAATGATTTCAATTATTTAAGATATTATGATATTTAAATTATGTTGAGAACTTTTATTAAATAAATGGTTTAACCCTTTTAAATATGTTAAGTGAGACTTCATCGTTCTATTAATGATGAAGAATATTATTTTATAAACTAAAGTTAGTTTAAAATAATATTTACCTTAATTCCTCTAAGTGCTTTTAATTAAGTAATGTTTTACGCATCTTCAAATCAGTGTTTTAATTATTCGTCGTTAGATCGTTGTATAGATCCCCAGACGAAAGGACTGGGTTAAATACCCAGACCCCTCACTTTTCCCTCTCATTTCCCTGTAACTCTCTCTCTCCTCCCTCTCTCATTCGGCGTACGCAGTACGCAGAGCACCCCACGCCGAACGGCTTAAGGCCTCAGCCCGGAGACGCCGTGCGTCGCCCTTCCTCATCGCCGGCATCAATGGCTTGCTCTCCTTCCGGCGAGCTCAACCATACCAGCCTTTCTCTCCCACGCTCTCCATTTCTCCATTTCGGAAGCACACAACCCGAACGGGCTTGGTGCGCATAGCGCCGTCGTGCGCCGCCCAATGGCTCCACCGCTCCTACGGTGAGCTCCTCTCCCACCGGCCATCATCCTCCACCGAAGCCAGCTCCCATGAAGCAGTCCTCCCCCTCCTTCCATGGCAAGTACCCGAAATGGGTCTCTAACCCATTTCCCACCATGAGCTGCCGTACGCGGCCACCCACGACCATCAAGCGACGCCATGGACCTCCTCTCCCTTTCCCTGAGCTCCTCCACGTGACCCATGGCCAGAAACCCCCTCCTCTACCTCACGGCTTCTCCCCCTCTCACGCACGGATTGCACGCCGTGCACCACCATGCACCGCCACCCAGGGCTGATGACCGCCATGTCTAGCCTCCTCAGGTCGCCACCAAGCCAACCCGACCTCCCTTGGCCCCAATCTGCCACCCACGAGAGCACACTCTCTCCCACTCTCCCACGGCTTCTCCTCCACAGAATGGCCAGATCCGCCACCGTGAGCCACCGTGGCGCCACCTCGACGCCACCACAAGATTCACCACACCTCCCTTAGCTAAGCCCTAGGCCCAAACCATCACTTTATGTGGTGGGTAACCACTGCACGTGATGGACAGTCACTGCGTGTGATTGACCGCCACTGTACATGGCTAGATCCGCCGTGTTATGCCCCTCGCCATCATCACAAGGCCATCACGAGCCTTTCCAAGACCACACCTAGCTATCCAAACACCTAAACAGTCACCGTACGTGAGTTAGCCGCCACGTACGACTCTTCCGACATCATCAGCTATGACAGTCAACGAGCAACGCACGGGTTTTCCCGTCAATGGTATAACCCTCTATCCTTTGTTAATTATGTTAGATATTGATTAGTTGACTAGGTTGTGGACTGTGCTGTTAGTATTTGTGGAGTTGTGGCATTGTAATGAAGTGTTGGGCATTCTGTGTAGTGAAAGTGTTGGGCTTATCTATGTTGTATGGAGGTGCATTGTGCCGTGTAGTGTACTGTGATGTGTTGGGTGTAGATGGGAAGTGTTGTGGATTGTGCCATGTAGTGTGGTTGGGGAATATGTGCTGTAATGGTGGCACGGTGTATGTGGAATGGATACAATGCACACTGAGTGTACTCTGTGTACATGTGGCGTGTTGTATATGTAGGGAGTACAAATGGAATGTACTCCATGGGATGGTGAGATGCACCATATGGTGGGTACGCCATAATGGTGACATGTCGTGATATGTATGAAGGGAGTATACGATGGGTGTACTCTGTGTGGGAAATAGTATATGTGAGGAGTACACGTGAAGTGTACTCTATGTGGTGGAGTAATGCACCATGTGGCGGATATGCCATAATGGTGATGTGGCGTGTGGAATGGAAATAGTACACGCTGTGTGTACTTTATGTGTGGCGTAATGTGAGACAAGGAGAGTATATGTAAAATATACCCTCCTGGTGTATTGTCGAACGGGATGAGTACAAGTGGAGTGTATTTAGTGGCGTAGTGCGTGTAGGAGGAGTACATATGGAATGTACTCAATGTGGTGGACGATGCACCATATGGCATGTATGCCATAATGGTGATGTGGCGTGTTGTATATGTGGGGAGTACATGTGGGATGTACTCCATGAGATGGTGTATCGATGGTGGGATACACCATACAGCGTGTATGCCATAGTGGTGATTTGTCGTAGTGTGTATGAGGGAAGTATACGAGGAGTATACGCCATATGAGCGGGGATGCACCATATGGCAGGTATGCCATAGTGGTGATATGGTGTGTATGGATGGAGTACATGTGAAATGTACTCCATATGATGGGTGATTCACCATATGGCAAGGATGCCATAGTGGTGATGTGTCGTAGTATGTATGAAGGGAGTATACGAGGAGTGTACTCCATGTGATATAATGATGTACCATATGGCGGGCATGCCATAGTGGTGATATGGTGTGTATGGATGGAGTGCATGTGGAATGCACTCCATATGATTGGGGATGCACCATATGGCGTGTAGGCCATAGTGGTGATGGAGCGTATGTAAAGGGGGTACGAGTGGAACGTACTTCCTGTGATAGAGTGATGTACCATATGGTAGGTATGCCATAATGGTGATGTGGTGTGTATGAAGGGAGTATACGTGGAGTGTACTCCATGTAGCAGCGACACTCCGTGTGGCGTGTCATAGAGATAAGGATGGTTATGTGACTGATGGGCGTGGAACGTGATGGATAGTGTCGGGAACTGTGGAACAGTGTCCCGAAGTAGTTATGGCATAGCCTGTAGTCTGAGGTGACAAGTGTCACTGCGATGGACTTATGGCTAAAAGTATGCGTGAAGTATCAGAGCAAGTATAAGAGTGCGCAGTGGAAGCATGACTGAGGAATGTCACGAAGTGACATCGACTACTGATAGTCGTGCTTGTGATGGGTGAAGTAGTGGAACAAGTGTAAGAGTACATAGCGAAATCATGACTGGGCAACGTCACGAAGTGACGTGGTTATTGGAAGTCGTGCTTATGATGGGTGAAGTGTTAAAGTGTATAAATGGCGTAACGGAAACGTGACGAGATGTCACGATGTGACGGGAGTATGTGAGGAACCGTACTCGTGATGAGTCAGGAGTGATGAAGTAGAATGCTAGGTAACACGACAAGGTCACAGTGTAGCACTGGAGCAATCTCGGGCTATATAACGTGACATGAAACGTAGTTATGAATGGAGTCTTGTCGTGTTAAGTGTTGGGATGAACTGTCAAGAGGGACGGGTAGCGTGAAGAGTCATGCTAGCCGGGTTAAGAGAAGATTGGTATCGAAGTATGGCCCTTGTCCCTATGAGCAGGTGATCAACGTGTTATATACGTTGATCTTAAGTGATAAAAGGGTAAGGTACCTGTGTAACGTGGTGAGAGACACGTGCCGGACGGATTCACCATATGTAATGGGTAATCTGTCATGAGCATAGTTGCACGGTGCTTAAGCCTCAGAGTTGGCTTATAGCCATGTGTCTTGTATGGATGGGATTGAGGATTTAGTGTGGGCCAAGATGCATGAAGGTAGTGACGGGTGCATCGTTAGGATTGAGATATGTGATTCCATCGGTCGGAATCATGCGTCGAATGTGGTTGTAAGAAGAGTAAGACGAATGTCCTAATGTCTTAATCCTAAGGTGAATAAGTGGTTCACTTTAGTGGATGAGCACTTGAGACAAGACTTTGAGTTGGAAGTTGTGGTGACCGTAAGTGGTCCTCGAAGGGTTTAACATAGTGAAGGGCACGTAAATGCACGGGATAGAAGGAGAGTGTTCTAAGTATAGCATAGTTCTAATTATAGTTTAAGTTACTTATGCATTAGATAGAGAATGATGCTAAGGTTATGTGTATGCATGTAGGTTGCCATCTGACAAGCACGTGAATGGACTGAATGACNAATGCTAAGGTTATGTGTATGCATGTAGGTTGCCATCTGACAAGCACGTAAATGGACTGAATGACATGCAAGTAGCATGGAGTCCAGATAAGTGTTACGTTCATACTCTTCTAGAGTTCTCAAAGATACAAGAAACGCTTTTCTTTTAAGATGCTCACGAAAAGATTAAAGACGTTTTAAGAAAGAAAATGCTAAATGTTCAAAAGTATAAGTATGTACAGCCCCTCCTTGGGAGCCCCTTTTTACGCATCCAAAGTATTAATTGTATGCATGTGAATGGATGAGTATACGCTATATCTATTGTACGTATTTTCTAAGAAAAATCCATAAATTGATGAAGATGCATGAAAGGCATGAGAGCGGATGCTTTTGTGAATCCTACGAACCGACACCCTCATGTGCGCCATGAGGTGATGCTCGTGGATGCCATGATTGACGACGTTCAAGGTGACGCTTATAGGATGCCACGAAAGCTGACGCTTAGGCCCATGTATGTTCTTAAACGAAGTTTTCCATGAACGAACTGTTAAAGAGAGGATAGAGTTTAAATGAAATTGAAAAAAAATGAAAAGACCATTTTCGGGCTTATGCCCCAAACGATATTTTCTCACGAAAAGCAATGTTTTCTCATAAAAAGAAAGGACTGTTAAATGAAAGAACGAACTGAATGAAAGCTTCAGCTCCTTCGAGTTGACATGAACGAATGAATGAAAAAAAAGAAAGAAAGAAATGAAAGCATGAATGTATGAAGACACGTAACGGCCACATGACATGAATAAAAAGGGTACCGATGAATGCGCAGATTGCAATGCCGGGTAAGTAGTGCTGGAAGTGCACCCAGTGCTGCCCCCTGTGAAAAGGGGTTCCCAACCCGTGGCCACGGGCAGAATCCGGGTCCAAAGGAAGACTGCTAACCCCAAACACACGGGGTGTAATTGTGTGTACTAGCCTATGAAAGCAATAAGAAATAATGGATGTATACACGCATGCACGAACGCACGAATGCACATGTATGCACAAGAGCACAAGAGCATGGACTCTTTAAGAAATGAAGGCACTGACGCGGGAAACATTTTACGACGAGAAAGCCCTTTTAAAGTAAAACCCCGTACAGCGGCTCTTGAAGAAATGAAGGCACTGACGGGGGACACGTTTTAAATAAAGAAAAGCCCCGTCTAGTGACGTTTTCAAACGAACGCACACAAGACACGTAGGCACGCACGTAATAGTATGTACGAATGATGAATGCATGAATTGAAACCTATGTTGTTATATTTTAACCGTATGAAGTAATGCTTACGAGTCTTCGACTTATTTTAGTTTTTATGCATGTCCCTCCCCCACAGGAACTGCATGATCGGGACGGACACGGCCCATGGGGAAGAGCACGGAAGTCTAGGCGCGAGTTTTAAACGTACGAGAGGCCTTTTTATTATAAGATTTATGTTTTCCGCTGTAACCCTCTTTTATTATCAAAGCACATTTTATTTATAAACGTGGAGTCTCGCACCGTGGGGATGCAAGTGAAAAGTTTTAAATAGGACGGTAATTCCTGTCGTCCTTTTTATAAAAATATTTTAGAAAAAGTCCCACCACAAGGACGGGCGTTACAGAGTTGGTATCAGAGCAAAACCCAGGTTATGCTTGACTCTATAGTGTTCTTTTCAANCAAGAAAAATTTGTTGAATTAGTGCATTAGACGGCCTTCTTTTTATTATAATTTTTTTTTGTTATCATTCTCTCAGCATCTCTTAATATCATATCAAATAATTAGTCAATAATTAAAATTTAATAAAGACAATGATACTTATAGAGATTCATAATCAATCAATGCAAACATGTCAATTCATGGAAAATGACATTCAATTTTACAAAAGTATCAATCACGTAATGTAGAGTTTTAAAAGAGTTGTAATGGAGTTTTAGGTTAAGTATTTTTATACAATAAATAATTTCTATTCATTTAAGGAAAATTATTCAACCTCAACCTTTTTTCATTTTGTTTTATAAATTTATATAAACTAAAACCTTTTTAATAAAATGATGTAAAAAAATAATTTTGGTTTCAATGGAAGTTATTTTAAAAATCGTTTAAAATCTATTTATTTTTATTTTTATTCTTTAATAATAGAAAAATTCTTATTTTTACTTAATGCAGAAAAAATAGACCACATTGTCACGTAAAATTACTATCAAAATTTCCTAAAGTCATGTGCAGTGAAATATAAGATTAAGGATTTTTTCAAAATTTAATATGAACAATTGAAAAAGAAATAAAATATAAATATAATAAACAAAAATTTTATATACACTCACTTTTACGTATCCTTTTGCGCACTCCATTAATGTCGTTGGATGCGTCAATTCTTTTATTATAAAATAACTACTTTTACCAATCATATCAGCAAAGTGTACAAAGAATACATAAAAAAGATTATATGTAACATAACTCTATAATAAAATCCATACCTGAATGGGCTTGGATCAACGAAGGGCTAACTTTGCAGTATGTCATTTCTCTAAATGGGCAAACATTAGGTCCATTGCTGCTCTTGCTGTTGGCCTCCTAATAGCATCTTCATGCCATTTGTTTGGCCTAATAAAAAAGCAAATACTTTGTATTTACATATCGTATTCTTGTCGTGATAAGATATGAGTATTTTATTATATAGACTAAATCAAACATGATGTGCTTAATTAAATATACCAGAACTTCAAACTTTAATAAGACTCATATAAATAACGGATATGGCACAACACAACTTGCAGAACCTATTTAAGAATCGATTAGAATTGGATTAACACTACACAATCTTGCATCTTGACCAGTTTGGTGCAAATAAGTTCAACTGACTCGTATAACCTATTTGACCTAATTGACATAATTTTATATAAAAATTAATATCTACAAATTTTAGTAGCCACATTATAATTCATATCTCCAAGAAATATGACTAAATACTAACAAAAAATGTCAATATTTTTATAATGTTAACTTACAATAATATCAATATTCCAACAATAACAAACATAAGCATACATATTGTATAGTAATCTTCAAATAAAATTTAAACAGATTATATGGGTTTGATTGCGATTTAAGAGGACTAACTCATTTATTAATCGTGTCTAATCAAATCAATATATTTTAATCGGAACTCATTTATATCCAACTTAAACCCATTTATTTCTTATTGTATTCATATTGATTGTGGGTAGCTGGAGAGCTGTTCTTCCTGGATGCATCACTACCATTTACTGCTGATAAGAGTTACAAATGCTTGTGATCAACTTGTGTATGTTGGCTGGAATATTTCACATACAAGGATGTCTCTTATTTTATGAATACTTTTTTTATTACATATTGGACATAAAGTATAATGAGTTTCATA
This sequence comes from Juglans sigillata, assembly GCA_003123805.1. Lineage (NCBI taxonomy): Eukaryota > Viridiplantae > Streptophyta > Magnoliopsida > Fagales > Juglandaceae > Juglans > Juglans sigillata. Next base: position 151,237 of record QEOY01001662.1, read on the forward strand.
AAAGAAAATCTCAAACCCAAAGGAACATCATATCTTGAAGAGTTCTAATAACGACATGCATTACCATGAAATCAACAAATATAGACGACAATAGAGTGAAGAAAAAAGCAGATCTTCTTTCTCATTTGTGAAGGCCGCGACGTCGGGGAATAGCAAGTAGATGTTTGGCTCTGGGAACTGTAAGGCCAAACTCCTCAGTCATGTCCAACCCAGTTGGTAGCATGTTATTAGGAAGCTCCCAATCAAAGCAATGAAAAAGTTGTGCCACCACGAGCCGAACCACGGTTAAACCCAACAGTAACCCCGGGCAGCCTCTTCTCCCAGAACCGAATGGGAGAAGTTGGAAGTCACGTCCCCGGAGATCAATGCTACTCCCAACAAACCTTTCCGGGAAGAACTTCTCAGCATCAGTCCAAACACTTGGGTCTCGCCCAATTGCCCAAACGTTTACTATCAACCTAGACTTCTTAGGGATGTGGAAGCCTTGGATAGTGATGTCCTCTGTGGCCTCATGAGGTATCATTAGAGGTGCTACTGGATGTAGCCTCATGGTTTCCTTTACAACCATGTCCAAGTATTCCAGCCTATCCAAATCTGATTCATCTACCATCCTCTCCAAGCCTACTATATCTTCCAGCTCCTTTTGAAGTTTCTTCATTACCCTTGGATGTTTGATGACTTCTGAAATTGCCCACTCAATTGCTGTTGCAGTAGTGTCCATTGATCCTACAAGCATGTCCTACAACAAAATCATTGTCAGGAAATAAGTGATTGGCAACAAATTTGAATCCAATAGTATACAAGTTCAACCAATGATTACCAAGATTATGGCCTTGATATTAGACTGTTCAACATGGTACTCAGAGTCTTCAGATCCAATGAAGCTCAACATGACATCGACAAAGTCCTTAATCTTATTTTCATCTTTGGACTGGACATGATCGTCAATAATTTTCTCCAAAAAGTTATCAAATATGTTACTAACTGCCTTCATGCGTCGCCTCAGCCCCTGAAGGTCAAGGAGTCCAATATAAGGAATGTAGTCACCAAGGTTAGGAGTAGCACTTAGATGCATGCTCTCTTGAATTACAGCCTTGAAGCCCTTCTCATCAAAATCTTTATCCATGTACTTCTTCCCCAACACCATTCGACAACTCATATCCGTGCTGAGGGACGAGACCTTGGCACTAAGATCAACCGCAATACAATCAAAGGCCGCATTTTCAATAAACTTTACCAGTAGGCCAATCTCTTCTTTCCTCATGGATCTAAAAGATTTGATTTTGAGGTTGCTAAGCAATTCAAGGGTGCACATCTTGCGAATGTTGCGCCAATAAGGACCATAAGGAGAAAAGGACAAGCTCTTTTTCTTATAAGAGATGTGGTTTGCAGCCTCAATAGGTGGTCTACATGCAAACACTAGGTCATGCACTTTAAGAAACAGTTCAGCAGCTTGGGGGGAGGAGACAACAAAGGTGGGCACAAAGCCTAAGCGCAAGTGCATGATTGGGCCGTATTTTTGGGCTAGTCGATGAAGATCTCGATGAGGAAATTCCCCAAAAATATGAAGATTCCCGAAGATAGGCAAGCCTCTTGGACCGGGAGGTAGTTTCTTAGTCTTGTTCATGCTTCTCCATGTCCATTCTAGCAGGAGATAAGCAAGAATAACCAGCACAAGTATTGTCCATGTCCAAGCCATAATAGGCATGTTTCACTTAGATGTTGTTATGGCTACAATATCTGAGTATTTATCCNCTGTCCATTCTAGCAGGAGATAAGCAAGAATAACCAGCACAAGTATTGTCCATGTCCAAGCCATAATAGGCATCTTTCACTTAGATGTTGTTATGGCTACAATATCTGAGTATTTATCCATGACATTGAAATTGCATAAAAGATTAGAGAGGTTTGGATACATATGTATTTTTAATTCATTTCATTTCATTATTACAACTTTTTTAAATTTCTACACAAAATACAATAAACAATTCAACTTTTTCAAATTCTAAGAAAAAAAAGAAATACATTAGAAAGATGGGTGTTAAGAAAAAAGGATAATTTGTAAATAGATAGCTCATAAATTTAGAGTTATGTTATATACTATACTTTTGTCCTACTTCTTTCAGGCTATGTTGATGCGTTATTATTATCAATATCCAACATATATATCACTACTGACAATGAATTAGAGTGCGAGTGATAGAACATCGCAACACAACAATATGCAATCTAGTTGGTTGGGTGAAAATACAAATATCTGTACGTCATTATGGTTGGCACACGACAATAAGTCTTTTGAAAGAATCATGTTATAATATAAAGAGTAATCTTAGATACAGTCTGAATTCTATACAATTTTTTTGAAAAATTATGTAGTCAACTATTAAAAAAATAATTTTTTCATGTGAATCTTATATTTATTCATTTTTTTCAAAAAACAATATACGAAATTTACACATTTTAAAACTACAAATATAATTTCTCTAATATAAATCAACCATGTCATTTTCATCCCATTTAATGCAAGGAAAAGAAACAACCTCAATCAAGCAGTGCGCAAGAATACCAGTACAGTCAAAACATGCTTGATTTCAACGCGTAAGCAAGAATAAAGAACACCTCTAACAAAAAGTTGTCATTTCTAACAAAAAAGAGAAATAATACCTGCACAGTTGAGACCTCCGAGAGAGAAATCTTGGACAAAAGAGGACGCTCTTGTACCCTAAAAGAAAAGATCAAGCCGAGAATGTCAGAAAGAGCACACAGAAATCACAAAAAAATAAAAAGACGTGAAATCATGCATGTCACAACAATGGCTAGACAAAGCTTAATCTCCATGTCGGGTTGTCCTGACAAATAGAGATTTCAGGATTGTGAAGAAGTATAAAAGAGAAGATCGACATCTATAATCAAAATTTCTTATGATGGATCGAAATACCCTTTTATATATATATTTGCTCATGTCACAACAATGGCTAGACAAAGCAATGCAGGGAAGAAGACTTGGCCAATAATGCATGTATTTAATGGCTTCGTACAATTATAGAGCAAATATCTTCCCCATGTGAAAAAGGGACCAAGCTAGGCACTTTCAAAATATCTTTGTATAATGCACCAAATAAGAGGCTCACAAGAAATCAAGATTCAGAGCAGCAAAACAAACCCTCACGTGATTTCAGATTCATTTGAGAGCGAGAACGATCGAACACTACGTACTGTTGTGCTCTGTGCCCCTTCGTTGTGCGAAAAGATAAAGTTGAACAATCCCATCGCTAGAGCGGTTTACACTGTAACTTGTAGAGGAGAGAGATGCCAAGAATTGAAACATGTATCAAGCTCGAGACACTTATGAAGCTGTATATTTCTTTTCACATTTTTGTAATTATTTATTATTTTCGTATTTTTTACTTTTTACTTTTGGCAAAATTTTTTAAATTATTTATCTATTCAAACAGTAATATTTTTAAAATCAATACTTTCCTAAAAATATTATTTTTTAAAAACCTTCTTTTCCCAAATGGTCAAATTTGAGAAAAATACATCATCTCAATGGTGACAATTTTATCAAATTTTAACTATAATAAATATGAATATAAGAGAAAATATAGATAATTGGATGAAGTTTTTATTTTGTTAGTCAAATAAAATACTTATAAAAAAATATTTAGAAATCTATTATTCAAACTTCAAAATTTTCTCCCATAATAATCACTCGAATGTAGAATCCGTTTTTAAAAAAGTTAAATCTGTTTTCTAAATTTTAATTAATATGCAATGGAATTAGAGTCGGACTACTCTGTCACTCAGGGTAGCACATTCGCTTTGACCGGAATAGTATTTTTTTAGTTTTAATTTTTATTTTATTTTTTTATATTTTTTTAATAGAATTAAATATTTTTAAAAAATAAAAATATATATATTAATATATTTAAAATTATTTTTTTAATTATTAAATAAAATATTTTTTAAGTAAGAAGGAGGCGAGAGAGTAGACTTTTTTATGGGATTAATGCTCTAAAACCTTGATGTTGACAATATAAAAAAGGTAGGGTATTGTTTTACTCGCGTCTCTGCTATCCCTCGTCTCCTAGCTATCACTGTATGCTGATGGATGTAACTATTTTCAATTTTTTTTTTTTTCTTTTTAACTATTTTCAATTTGAATCACATAAACTACAAAAAGAACAGATCTTCCATTGAAAATCATTAAAAAAAACAATATGTCTCTATTATTACTTTATATCAATCACTGTACAAAAAGAACTCAGCATTCGTAACCAGTTACAGAAATTATTTGAAAAGTAGAAAAATTATATGCAACAAAAAAAAAAAAAAAAAAAATTCTTATCAGTTATTATTCATTTTATAAAAACAAATAATTCTATTTACAATTCCTAAATAGGGATTGCATGTGCCCTTCATTAAATAGAAAAAAATATAATTTTAATAAGGATATTATTATAATTTTAAAAAAATTTAAAAGATAAAATTAATTGAGTAATGTTACATACAGTCGTGGAATGCGCAAACGCCGTCCAGTTGCTTTGAAAAATAGTAGGGTCTACTATTAAAAAATTAATTTCTTTTCATGTAGGTCTCATATTTATTCATTTTTTTTAAAGCGACTATACGACATTTGTACACTCACGACTGTAAGTATCATTTCTCAAATTAATTAGACTTATAATACAAGCCTCATTTAAAAACTGTACGTAGTATTGGTCAAATTTATAATCGACTTGGAGCCAAGATGTAACACCTCATTCCCTAAGGTTAGAGATGTCATCTGTTTTTATAAAAATAACCAAGAGATTACATATTTAATAAAATAAATATTTATTTCATAAAATAATTATTTAAAATAGAACATGTCTTGAAACAACTTAATAAAATGGCTAGTATAAAATAAAATCCACTAAGTTCATTAGTCTACTCCTTTTAAGCTTGGCCGGTCAGCTCGTATTGATCCTCCTCACCTAGGTAGTTTAAAAAATATGAAATAAAATTAAAATTAGTCGAACAAAAATAATATTATAAGACTATATTTTAACTTTATAATATTTTTATTCAACTTTTTCTCTCTCATTTTTTAAAATCCAAAAAACACTCAACTCAAACTATCTCACTACTATTCACAAACTATCTTACTACTATTTACAAAATTCTCATCTCATCTCACTTTCCAAAAGAGAGACATAAAAACTACTTTTCACTTGAGAGCAACACTCACGAGCAGGGGTGGACATACATTGATGGATAGCCCCCCAAAAAATTTTTAAAAACTTGGTTTAGTATATGGTTTTTTAAAAATGTCCTAATATAAAGATAATTTGTCCCCCCAAAACATTTTAAAAAATGTTATTTAGTACTTAGTTGTCTAGGTTTCTTTTAGTTTTTCAATAATTTTTCATATTCACACATTTTTTTTGTCATTAATAAAATCTTACATTCTCATTTTTTTTCACATCTCATAAGGGGTAAGAAAATATATTGATCTCTTTTTATAAGCTATTTGGTAAATCTACAACCTCATTTTCCCTATTTATTCACACTTTTATTTTCAAGTCTTCCACTAGCTAATTTATTAATTTGAATTAGTATTATTAGTAAGTACATATGTACTACCATCGAATTAACAATTAGGAGTGAAGGTAAAGATAAAACCATATAACTAATTTGTATCATTTGTTTTAATAAGTCTCACATAACTATTTCTTTCTTAATTTTTATTATTCACTTAAATCCGATGGAGTTCGAGTGAGAGGTCTGAATTAGCGGCTTGAATAATTTAGTTATCCCTAGATAATTACTTTTTTATGATTAATGTTAAATGTGAATGACTTTACTATCTTAAATTTGTACTATCTTAAATGTTGATTATCATTCACCCTATATACGATACAATTTACTAACCTGCCCCACGCACCACATCTTAATTCCGCCCTTTCACGCGAGTGAGAGAATTGGGCGGCAGAGCTTACCAAGGAAAAATTGAGGACACCGTGGAAGAAAGAATGAATGATGTGGGTGGCCGGACTGAGATCGATGGTGGCAACAACTTCTAGAGGAATAACGATGTGANGAATAATGATGTGACGCCGAGAGAGGAGGACGAAGCTGGTGGCTGGCCGATATTCACGGTGGTGAAACGAGAAGGAGGAGATGTGGCCGAGGACCACAGTGGCAAGAGCAAAAATCATTGGCGACAGGGGGCTTACTCAGATAAAGGATACAACGGCTCTAGCTGGCCTGGGTCGAGAATCACAGTGGTTGCTAGTCGGCTTCCTCTGTGTGTGGTGGTGGGCATCGAGTGAAGAGAAACGCGGCAGTGGTTGCTGCCATTGGTTGATGGTTACTCACAGAGCAACACAAATGAACATGGGTGGTGTTCCAACGTTGTTTGCAGTGGCGTAAGGCCGTGGGCACGAATGGGTACATGACGGCGTACATGGACATGGCGCACGATGATATTGACTTGATTTCTTGGTTTCCACTTGTTTGCGTCGGTTGGTGGTTGTAGGGAGGAGTTGGGTTACGGTTGTTTGTTATGCCTTATGCCAATTTATGATTTGTAATTTTGGAAAATATGGTAGGCAATTTGAGGTGCCTGGCATCCACAAGTGTAAACACAGTATTCTAGAAATCTGATACCCCATGCATTGATAACTGCCATATAAATAGAGTTTTTCGTGGACTTAGTCAAATACTAAACTGACCCACTAAACATACGGACTCATAATAGGAATTGAATAACAAATACTAAATAAAAAACGTGCTCCATAACAATTACAGGTTGGACCCATCGCATAATGTGGCCCATAAGAACCTGTTGTACTTAACTAACCAACAACTCTAATAAACCCACAATAAATCAAATAAGGCCCGTAGGCCCAGACTTGGCCCACAACACTTCGGACAACAACCCTAAGATTAGGGTTCCTTCACTTAGCCGCTCATAACACACGCCGCCTTTTTAGAAGACCTTGCCCTCAAGGTTTGGAAATCTNACAACAACCCTAAGATTAGGGTTCCTTCACTTAGCCGCTCATAACACACGCCGTCTTTTTAGAAGACCTTGCCCTCAAGGTTTGGAAATCGCCTCTGCAGTTCTTCCCGATCCACCCATGAAGCATCGTTCTCGCCGGAAACTTTCCATTGAACTAGCATCTCAACTCCAGTCCTTCTTCCTTTCTTGATGATACGCCTGTCGAGTATGATTTCTGGCTCGGGCTCAAGGTGTCCTTCGGAGGTAAGTCGCGGCAACTTTGTGGATGGCTGAACTTGTTCTCCCAAGGTCTTTTTAAGACATGAAACATGAAATACCGGAAAGATCTGTGAATCGGGTGGTAGATCTAAATGGTAAGCCACTTTCCCGATTTTCTGAGTTATGGTGTACGGACCATAATATCTTGGGGAGAGCTTGAGATTTCTTCTCACAGCTACTGACATCTGTCGGTAGGGGCAAAGGCGAGGGTAAACTTTGTCTCCGATTTGAAACTCTCGATCCGTCCTGTGCCTATCCGCATAAAAATTCATTTTTTCTTGAGCTTCCTTTAAATTTTCGCAGACTAACCTGTTTATGAGTTCTCTGCTTCTTAGTTCTTCCTCAACAGCTTGAACCTTAGTCACTCTCGATTCATAAGGCATCATCCTCGGAGGTGGTTGTCCGTAGACCACTTCATACGGTGAAATCTTGGTTGAAGTGTGTTCTGAAGTATTGTAGGCGTACTCGGCCAGAGGCAGCCATCGTGCCCAGTCACGAGGTCTATCTCCTGAAAAGATTATGAGGTAGCCTTCTAACCCTTTGTTGACTATCTCCGTTTGGCCGTCTGTTTGGGGTGGTAAGCTGAGCTAAGCATTAACTCAGTGCCACTCATTTAAAAAAGTTCTCTCCAGAATTGGCTGGTAAACACTAGATCCCTGTCACTCACAATTGTTAGGGGAAAATCGTGTAATTTAAAAACAGTGTCAAGAAATACCCTAGCCACCGAGGTTGCTGTATATGGGTGTGATAGGGACATGAAGTGAGCATACTTGCTCAATCTGTCTACTACCACCAGTATTACAGTTCGTCCTCCCAAAGGTGGCAATCCCTCAATGAAATCCATACTGATATCAACCCAATTTCTTGTAGGGATAGGTAGAGGCTGGAGCAAGCCTGCTGGATCTATATTCTCCACCTTATTTCTCTGGCAAACATCGCATTCCCGAATAAAATTCCTGATATCCCTTCTTAACCCAGGCAAGAAAAATTCTTTTTTAACTCTTGCATATGTCTTATAGACCCCCGTGTGTCCTGCTAATGGGCTGCTGTGGAACTTTTGCAGGATCTCATACTGGAAGGTCACCATGTTTTCAAGGTGCAACCTGCCTTTGTAAAAGAGCAGGTCATTACGGACTTGGTAAAAGGATGGGTTTGCCAGGGTTCCCTGATGGCATTGGCTAATTAGCTCTTGCAACTGGGAATCCTGCAGGTAAGCTCTATTTAACTCCTTTATCCAATTGGTTTGAAGAAGGCTTATGGCTTGAGTATGTGCTAGGTTGGATTATATCTGACTGGAATTGGAATTGGTTTGTTTGGTTGGGCTTTGTGTATCTGGAGGGTTTTCTAAGGTAGTTAACTGGGGTATTACCTCGAGTTCCTTTATGAAGGGTAACCTGGATAGTGCATCAACCACCTGATTGGTTTTCCCACTCTTATACTGTACTGAGAAATCATATCCTAACAGTTTGGAAACTCATTTCTGTTGTGCTGGAGTCCCCACCCTTTGCTCTAGTAGGTATTTCAAAGCTTGTTGGTCTGTACGAACTTTGAAATGCTGTCCCAATAAATAATGCCGCCATTTTCTAATTGCCATTACTAATTCCAAAAGTTCTTTCTCATAAATTGATAAGGAGAGGCTCCTTCCTTTTAAGCCTTGGCTGAGGTAGGCTATAGGTTTCCCTTCTTGCATTAATACAGCCTCTAGACCTTCTCCTGATGCATCACACTCCACCACAAATCTCTTAGAAAAATCAGGTAAATTTAACACTGGAGGACTCACCATTGCTGCCTTAAGTCTTTCAAAGGCTTCTTGTGCCTTTTTGGACCACATAAAGGCATTCTTCTTTAAGAGAGCAGTTAAGGGCGCTGCAATAGCTCCATATTTTTCACAAATTTTCTGTAATATCCAGTAAGACCAAAAAATCCCTTTAAGGCCTTCAAATTTCTGGGCAGTGGCCACTGTTACATAGCTGAAATTTTATGGGGGTCAGCTTTAACTCCTTCCTTGGAAATTAGGTGACCTAAATACTCCACCTCACTACAACCAAATGCACACTTAGACTCCTTCGCATAAAGCTGATGGATTCTCAAGGTGTTTAAAACAACTTGCAAATGTTTCACATGATCTTCCAACGACTTGCTATAAATCAGTATATCGTAAAAAAAAACCAAAACAAACTTTCTCAAGTAAGGTTTAAAAATCTCATTCATCAACTCTTGGAAAGTGGATGGGGCATTAGTAAGCCCAAAAGGCATCACCATAAATTCATAGTGACCCTCGTGGGTTCTAAAAGCAGTCTTTTGTATATCCCCCTCACACATTCTAATTTGGTGATAACCAGAACGCAAATCCAGCCTTGAAAAAATTTTAGCTCCATAAAGTTCATCAAGCAATTCATGAATGTTAGGAATAGGGTACTTTTATCGTGTCCTTGTTGAGAGCACGGTAATCAACACACATCCTCCAACTCCCATCTGCTTTTCTGACCAGCAACATGGGTGATGGATAGGGACTCTGACATCCTATAATAATCCCACTTTTAAGCATCTCAGCCACCAGTTTTTCTATCTCTGTTTTTTTATAATAGGGATACCTGTAAGGCCTTACACAGGTCGGTTTTGCTCCCTCCAATAGCTCAATTTAATGGTCATGACTCCGGGGTGGAGGCAATCCTTTTGGTTCCGAGAAAACATCCTCAAACTTCTTCATAATCTGTTCCAACATTGGTTCCCTGGGTTCTTCAACCTGCCTCTCAGTTTCACCAATTAATTGCAGCCAAATTCCTTTGACTGAGCCTTTTTGTAAATTGGAAACATCTTCCACTACTTCCAAGGCTTCATTTGGGGGTTGTAGACCCTGCAATTGAACTTTAGTACCCCTGAAATCAAACTGCATAGTAAGATCAAAAAAATTCCGTAGGATTAATCCTAGATCTCACAGCCAAACAACTCCTAAAACCACATCACAACCTCCTAGAGTTAACAAATAGAGATTAGCCATAATCTTTAAACTCTGTAGCTGAATAGGAACTGCCCTATAGTAACCTTGGCAAGGGAGGCTATCCCCATCAGTCACTTTAACTGTCAGCTGGCTCTCCTCCACTGGTAGTTTCGATTTCCTTGCTACATAAGGATCCACAAAGCTATGCGTACTTCCTGTGTCAATAAGAATCAAAACTTTTTGTTGATTAATAAAGCCCTCTATCCTCATCGTTTTAGGGGATAGTGAACCAGCCATGGCATGTAGAGAAATGCCAAGTAGTTCACCCATCTCCTTAAATTCTTCATTCATTTCCTTTGGTTCTACGATAGCCAATTTCCCCTCCACAAACTCGGTTTCTTCACTCTCGCCTTCTTCAATTCCTTCCAACAAAAACAGCTTAGGTCTATTACATTTGTGACCAATGTGGAATTTTTCATCATAATAGTAACATAAACCTTTCTCCCTCCTTTCTTGCATTTGGGTTGGGGATATTCTTTTTATGGGCATTATGGGTTTTCTGTTTGGGTTGTATGGAATTTGTGGGGTTCTATTTTCTGGTCTATAGGGTGGTGCTGGTAATCCGAGGATTGGTGGAGCTGGTGGAAGTTTTGGCAGGTAAGTCTGAGTGGGTTGGCTTGGGTTGTGGGTTCTGTTTGGGGCTACCCTGCTCCTCCTAGCTACCTCTTCCTCTTGTAACTTTACTAACCCAAATGCAGCTGAAATTGTATTTGGTTTAAGCATTGTTACCATAATTTTAAGATCATCCCTTTGGCCACTAATGAAGGTACTAATACGAAATTCCTCCGAAAGTCTCTTAATTTTATTTGATAGGATCTCAAACTCAGTTTGGTAATCTTCTACCGTAGAGGTTTGTCTTAGTTTTGTAAAGGCTCCAATTGGATCCTCAAATATTGAGGGCCCAAACCGCACTCTAAGTGCTGTTGTAAACTCCTCCCATCTCCCTATAGTACCTGAATCCCTGAGCCAAGAGAACCAAGATAAAGCCTTGCCTTCCATGTGGAAGAAGGCAATCTGAATTTTTTGGTCTTCGGGTGTGTTGAAATATTCAAAGAACTGTTCAGCCTTAATGATCCATTCCATAGGGTCTAACCCATTAAATTTAGGAAAATCTAGTCTTAGGGACCTAGCATGTATCCCTCCATTTCCCTCAAATAACGGATTATTGAACTGACCTTTAACATTAGATGTTCCTTCTCCCGAGTTTCATTTATTGGTCTGTAGAGCTAGTTGGTCATAACTTGCTGCCAAATTGTTAAGCTGCTGTAACACGGCTTCGAGCATGCCTTTTTGTCTACTTTGTTCTTCCCGTAGGTGCCCCGTTTCAGCTATGAGCATGGAGACTGCTTCAAAAAGTTGAGCTTGGTGTGTACCCACAGCCATGATGCAGGGACACGGCTCATGATACCACTGTTATGCCTTATGTCAATTTGTGATTTGTAATTCTGGAAAATATGGTAGGCAATTCAAGGTGCCTGGCCTCCACAAGTGTAAACACAATATTCTGGAAATCTGATACCCCATGCATTGATAACTGCCATATAAATAGAGTTTTACATGGACTTGGTCAAATACTAAACTGACCCACGACACCAACTGACACACTAAACATACGGACTCATAATAGGAACTGAATAACAAATNGCTTTGTTCTTCCCGCAGGTGCCCCGTTTCAGCTATGAGCATGGAGACTGCTTCAGAAAGTTGAGCTTGGTGTGTACCCACAGCCATGATGCAGGAACACGGCTCATGATACCACTGTTATGCCTTATGTCAATTTGTGATTTGTAATTTTGGAAAATATGGTAGGCAATTCAAGGTGCCTGGCCTCCACAAGTGTAAACACAATATTATGGAAATCTGATACCCCATGCATTGATAACTGCCATATAAATAGAGTTTTACATGGACTTGGTCAAATACTAAACTGACCCACAACACCAACTGACCCACTAAACATACAGACTCATAATAGGAACTGAATAACAAATATTGAATAAAAAACGTGCTCCATAACAATTACAGGTTGGACCCATCGCATAACGTGGCTCGTAAGAACCTGCTGTACTTAACTAACCAACAACTCGAATAAACCCACAATAAATCAAATAAGGCCCGTAGGCCCAGACCCAACCCACAACACTTCAGACAACAATCCTAAGATTAGGGTTCCTTCACTTAGCCTCCCATAACATTTTTTGGGTTCTTTGCTGATGGTGGGCTTTCACGATGCCTTGTGGTGCCGAGGAGTGCATTCTGCTGATTTTTAGGAAGACTTTTGAAGTGTTATGCGTAACTAACGGGGCTGTTTGGATGTGGTGGTGTCCGGAGGTTGAACAGGTTGGCGCATTGTAGTGGGTTGCTGGCAGAGAGAGAAATTGATCGTGGTGAATGGTGCATAAGACGGAGGGGGTGGCTCAAATTTTTCTTTGTCGAGGGCTAAGGGAGGAATGTCGTGGGTTACAAAATTGTTGAAATCTTTTGAATTAAGAAAGCACTGAAAGGCGGTGTCGGCTACTGCTGAAGGTTTTAAAGATGCTTCTTTTAGTCGGTTACAGAGTAACGTCAAAGAGGAGAGGGGAACGTGGAAGTTTAAAATTAACTTATTACTGACATAAAATTTGATAAAATGTTAACAGAATAATAATAATAACAATATATGAAAACACATTAAAATTCTTTTATAGCCAAATTTTTGGATTGGGTTGTTACACAATAATAGTCCTTCTGCACAAGACACCTTATCGGATGGCACCATCACGTTGGAGAGCTCTACGATGAAGAAGTACCCATGTCCAGGATCAACGATATGCTCGATCAACTTCAAGTAGTGGTCATATTCTCCAAGACCAATCTCACGTTAGGGTAATGTCAGTTGAGGATTAAGGAGAGTGATGTGCCAAAGATTGCATTAAGAACCATATATGGGCACTAAGAGTTTATGGTGATGTTGTTCAGATTAGCTAACACACCTACAACATTCATGGATGTCATGACCCGGATGTTAAGGCCCTTTTTGGATGTTTTCAAGGTGGTGTTTATCGATGACATCCTAGTCTACTCTATGTATCTAGAGGACCATATGAACCACCAACTCCGTATGTATAATAGAAAACAGGATAGACAAATTATTGGGAGTGCTCTTACTCGGTATTGGATTCTATAAGCACAATTTTACTTTTTCTTTAAAAAATCTGAACATATCTCTTACTTCTCGCTCTCTCATTCTTGCTTTTCGTGTATCCATCACAAGTACCTGACTCTGTCTCAGACTCCATAAGCACCATTTTAAGTTACAAGGTAATTTCTTCTCCTCTTTGGAGTTGGTTTCTTTTACATTCCTATGTATTGGTATAAGAAATATTCTCATAAAAATATTTTAGAATATGTCAATGGAGAAATCGAAGAAACCCAGCACATGCAGTTTCGAGTAAATACGACAACTACTTCATTACCCGGCCCCAATCCATAAATATTTTAGAATATGGCAACTGGAATTGTTTCCAATGGACTGGATATATAATAGGAAAAATTGCTTGAAACTGAGGACATATAATTTCAAGTAGACTTTATGGGACATACAATTTCAAGTAGACTCTATGCGACAAACAAAAAACAAACAAAATTGTGCTATTTATACGCATCTTCTGATCATTTACATCTTCTATTTATATACTATGTTTTTTGGCTATGTATTTTGTTAACGCACTACAAGAAATCAAGCATTTTCCAATGATTTTAAAATTGTCGCAAAAAAAATTGCTACAAATATATGTTATTTCTCGCAATTTTCAAGTCGCCGCTCAATCTCTTGTGCGAAGTTGGAAAATGGAGGAATAGAATTTAGACTTCACCTTTTGCAGCGACTTTTTCATCTTCAGCGGCGACTTTTGTCGTCACAAAAAATAATTGTTAACTGTAGCGGTGTTAATGTTCCGTCGATTAGAAAAATCGTTATAATTAATGATATTTGAGGCGAACATTGTCTTTGTGACAAAATATGCGGCAATTAAAGCTTATTAGCGGCAAATGAAAATCGTCAGAAACAAGCACATAAAATTTAAAAGCCGCGCGTTAGATTTTCCCCTCATTTGTTTCCCTCGAGCCCTCTCCCCCACCCCCCTTCCCCGCCCCCCCCCCCCTTCTCTCCCTTGCTCTGTTCGCAACCCACGACCACCAGATCTCCTCAGCGCCGCCGTGCTCCTCCCGAGCCACCACTCCACCCCAAGCTTCCACCACGACCACCCCTAATATTGCCTTCGGTTTTCACATATGGGTTCTTTTCATTCCTTTTATTTTTGCTTGATTTCTTGGTTTAGTTTATTCAGCGATTGGGTTTTGTGTTTTGTACCTATACTGTAGAAATATTTGTGTATCCAAGAAGAAATTCTTATTAGTTCTTAGGTTGCTATGATTCAGATGGTCTCTTAAGCTTGTCCTTTGTGTTTTAAGATTTTCTTTGAATCTTAGAATAACTGGCATTGACTTGAAAGTTGACATTTGATTTGCGTTTATAAGGTGGGATAGTTATTGTTTGATAAATGTTAATAATTTCATTTCTCTTCCTCTGCACCAAGGTTAATGGATTATTGTATTCTTTTGTTGATATTATTTTTCTTGAATTTTGCATGCGGGATGCATTTGAATTGTTATTTCTTCCCTCTTTCATATTGAGAAGTCGGTGAATTCCTATTTATCTAAATTTTGGGTCCTTATGATCATGTGCATGCTTTGGTGGTGTCTAAAAAAGTGGTGGTTTGAAACTGTATTGAATGGAAGACTGTCAACATTTGAATGAATGGGAATGATGTGAGAGAAATGTGGCATCTAAAGCTAGCTTGTAGTTTATTTTTTTTATAATGAGAGTAATGCTAGTTATAAGTTTTAAATGTACAAGTCTTGTACAAAATTCTAGGTAAAAATGTAGATTCTATCAAGAAAAAGTAAGTTTTTAACACTTTTTCATGATGAGATTCACTTTTTAATAAAATACTTGCGTGAACCAGCCTCTAGAAATTGTATATATCATTTTTCTTGTATAATATTCTTTTGTATATCAAAAATTAAAGGGAAATGCTATATCTCCCGCTGGGAGCTCCCGCTTGGAGCTCCCGCTGGAGATTAGCATATTTTTTATGTGTTTTTTTTTAAGTTATTTTTTATATAGATTTTTTTAATAATTTTAAATATTTTTAAAAAATAAAAAAGTTTAAAATATTATTAAAAAATATTTTCTTAATCATGAAGTAATATAAAAAATCATAAAAAAAATATTTTTTTATTTTACTTCGTGATTAAGAAAGTATTTTTAATGAATTTTTTTTTTACTTTCTAATTAAAGAAGTATTTTTAATGATGTTCTAAATTTATTTTATTTTTTTAAAAATATTTTTTATAATTTTTTATTTTACTTCATGATTAAGAAAGTATTTTTTAATATATATTTTTTTACTTTCTGATTAAGAAAATATTTTCTGAATGATATTTCAAATTTATTTTATTTTTTTAAAATATTTTAAAATAATAAAAGATCTACATAAAAAATTACTTAAACAAAACACATATAAAATAACACTACATCCCAGCGGGGGCTGTAGCATCACCCAAAATTAAAAATGATGTGGAGCTTGTCAGGGACTTGGAGAGTGAGCCCTACCATCCGTGCTAATTGCTACAGAGCATCCTCTCATTGTCATTCTATTTTATGACTGGAGAGGGGGAGATCAGCTTTGCTTTTCTCTTGCTGCCTTTGTCTATCTTTATTCTCTACTTCCACTGTTTTTGTGAAAAAAACAGGCCGACAATGATGAAAATGGTATAGCATTAAGCTCCTAATTGATCTCTTGAAATAATCATCTTCGATGTTCTTTCAAGGTTTTCATAGCACAGGGACACTTTTTTGCATTCTAAGGGTCAGAGCTCATACATATTTTGTTCGTTGCTGTGAAGAAATATTCTCTTATTTATGTATTCTTATTTTAATAGCTGTAAGCAATCTTCCTTTCTTCCTTGGTACTTTATGGTTGAAACTATTAATGCCATTGATACTTTTTCAGTTGTCATTCCTTTCCCACCTTCGACTTTGTAACTTTAATAGCTCCAATTATAATTGAGGAACGATTTTTTATCGACTTGTTTCTTGTTTATAGTGCAGGAACACCTTAAACATCCTAATCTCTCCTTTGTATTCCGGTTACAGGTGAGCTACTGATGTTATTATGTCTTGTTGCTTTCATTTGTTTGTATTAGTACCATTTGGCCTGATCAAGAATTCTGAAGCTTTGTTATCATTCAAAATCTGTTGTTTGGCCTATACATTGATGTGTCTTGGGATGGCGGTGAAGTTCTTGATACTTTAAATTGCAATTAAATAATTATTTGAATGAATGTTACACATCCTAAACAGGATAATACTGATGTGAGATTTCGATCGATGGTTTTAATGTCATAATATTGTTATGTTGTATTATAAAGTGGTTCTCATTTGTGACTAAATATTTTTTTCAGTGTTAGTAAATATAACATGTTAATAAAAATGACCATAACAAAGCTTGGGAGTAGGTACGTGCTAGTGACATACGACAACCAAAGATACAATCAATAGCTTAATTTGTCACATCCTAAGGTTGTTAGTATGAGTCATATTTTGAGAGCTGTGTGTATGAGTTAATGTTGGGAATATTTGGATATAAAATATTGGGAAGTTTTTTATGAATAGGAAAATAATGGAGACTTAAACCATTTTAGATTGTTGTGTAAATGTGAGTATCATTTTAAAAAAATATATATAAATAATAAATATGTATAATATTTTAATCATATTTATTGTTTAAGTTAATACTTATTTGTATTGAGATAATATATTTTAACGACAAAACGAAATGTATTGAGATGAGAAGTTTTATATATTTGGAAAGAAGTAGAGGAAAGATTGTTAATGTAGATGGGAAACTACTGATCTCTTGTAAATGATTTACTTCTACATCCAATTTTTTTTTTTTTAGAAGAAGAATAATCTTTATTCAACTTATTGCATCAAATGATAGATACAAGGAGGGACTCCCTCCAAAATAATGGTCTCCTCAAAGAGTCCTAATGCATCCTTGGATGGACAATGAGCTAAATTATTGAAATTCCTAGAAACAAATTTCACTTTCCAGTGTTACAGTTTATTAAGCATCACTTTGATATCTTGAATAATAATGCTAACTGAGCTCTAGTTTTTAGTCACTCTGTTAATGTCATTAACCACATTCTGTGCATCACCTTTTAGAATCACATTTTGCAGCTTCAATTGATCACAAAGAATTGCTGCTTTGAGTGCAATTACGGCCTTAGCTAGTTTTTCATTAGAAAATAAATTCTTGTTGGACAACAGAGATGCTACCACCTTCCCTTCATGATGTCTGATGATTACCCCTATCCCCACTTTACAGTTAGTGTGATCCACTACTACATCCCAGTTAACTTTAAGCATGTTGGATGGAGGAGCTGTACATTTGTTATTACTTGCTTGGCAATCACATTTTCTGTTGTATCCTTCTTATGTGTTGCCTTATAGTCTTCTACCACTTGAAATGCAATATGTATGACAGTGTATGGGGACAAAAACTTCTCTTCAAAAACAAATACATTCCTTCTCTTCCACACCTAATACACTGTTGCTGCAAAAATAGCCAAATCATCTCCACTTAACACAAAAACCAGATAAGTCACCGGCTCACTAAACTTAACTTCCATTATCTTCACTTTTTGTAACTTCTTTGAACTAAAACCCCAAACACCTTGAACAGAGGAGCATGACCACAACTCATTGATGAATTATTTGTTATTTGGCTTGGTTTCTTACATATCATTTTTTACAACTCAGACATTTTACTTGCTTGGGGACACTTGTTATTAGTTTTTAAATCATTTATAAATTTGGTTTTGTGCTTCCCACTTGTGAAATATCTTTTTTGAGCAAGAACATATAATTTGGATGTGCATAATATTTTTAGTGGATTTTGTTTTTGGTGGCTTAGAGCTGGTTTTGGTTGAAATTTGAGTTCACTTGGTAGTTCTCATGTCACCTCTTGAGGTTGAGATGGAGGGATGGAATAAAGAAAGAGAAAATGAAAAGTAAGAGGTTGAAATGTTAAGAGAACAAAGAATTAAATCTACTGATTTATTGCAAAGTGACTGTTGGCAAGACAAGAAAATAAAATCTACAAAAGGTTAACTAAGTTACGTTAATTTTGTTGTTAATTGGCAAATTTTATTTGGCATTCTTGTGATACTCTTCAATCCTTGTAGGGTGCTCCCTGTAAATGTGTTTTTTTAGAGTACTTTGTTGTTAAGTTCAATGATCTTGCTCAACTCTATTTTTTCCCTTTCAACGAGTCTGAGATTAGTTTTAGTGCAATTCTTAGTGTAGTTAATATAGATCTTGGGTTCTTTATTTAAGTTACTATAGACTTTGGATCTTTTTTGAGTATGTAAAAAGAACATTAGTGCAATCCATAGTGTAAGGTAAAATTGTAAAGCCTGCAAAACTTGGATGTGTATAATATTTTCTCTATGCTGTTTTGTGAATTTTTTATTTATTTTCTGAAACACCTTTTCTGGCGAGTAAAATTCGTCGAAAATAGTTTTTGCATAGCTAAAAGATATTTGCGGCGACATTAACTCGCCGGAATATTCTTTTCCGACGAAACTTACCCGTTGGAAATACTTAATAGAGACGATAATTTAAAATTGCTGGAAAAAATAATGAGTTATTTGCGGCGATTTATATGGCTTTTTGGGACGATACATATTGCCAGAAATAACTTTTCTCAGCGATTTTAATGGTAAATGGGAAGACCATTTCCGTCGATTTTTTGAGGAATTTGCGACAGACTAAAATCGCCGCAACTAGCAGTTTTTTGTGACGATTTTTTAAAATCGCCGAAATTGATAAAAAATGTGGCTTTAGGATTTCGTCCAACCTGCGGCGATTTATAAATTGCCGAAAATGATCAAATGTAGCGATTATTATATGTATTTGCGACGATTTTGAGCGCTAGAAAAGACCTGATTTCTTGTAGTGACGTCATGTTTCGCACTCATTTGGACCTTCTGAAATGGGCATGCAAAAGACAAGGGAGGAGGCAACTTGGGGAGAGTGACCTCGGGACAGGGAAGTCTTTGATGCCTAAGTTAATTAGTTTTATTGGAAGTTTGTAAACAAAGTGAAGAGTCTAGGAATCAGAGAGAGTATCATTGTACCTGAGACCTTCTATTTATACTATAAGTCTGGGGGACAGATCGTGCCTGCCCCCATGGAGTCCGCGTACTTTGTACTATTCCCTGTGTTAGAACTCTTTAATGCGGTGTGACTCTGCGACGGCGTCATTAATGTGACGTGTAACCCGGGTAGTGATGCTATTAATACGGCGTAGTTTTCCAATTTCCTTCTCCCAAACTATATCCTCGATGATCCGTTGATGTTCTTCCTATCAATGGATCAAGGGTTCCCTATATATTACGCCTGCTATGCAGACAGACACTTGAGAGCTGGATGCTACTCGATGGGCTTTCAGATCGATGAGTTACATATCCTATAGTACCTTCCCTCCTACAGGTTGCATCCAAAGGATCTTTTCCGTGGGCCGGGTTGGAGACTTTGGTTGTCATGGGTTTAGCCTTTGGTCTTAATTCCCTTAGATTTCATCCACATGCCACTGGGTTCAGCAGGGGGAAAATCCCCTTACAATTATCCTGCTAATTCTCACTGAACGAGAATGGTGAGAATTTACCTCTACTTGAGCCCGCACTGCTACCAAAGTCGAGATCCCTTCCTCGACGTGTGCACGGCTTTGATGTCCTGGGAGGCTCTTTGTTTGGTTATCCTAGCAATGTTTCCCCCATCACCCTTGATTGCGCTCCTTTTGATGATTCTGATGGAAAAGAAAACAACTCATACTTCTCCTTTCTACCATGGGGTGCGGTAAACCAATCATCACCTTTCTCCCTATATAAAGTGGGAGTTGTGGGTTTCGTTCCCGTCATTACGCTATAGCCTCCTTGCCATTTCAGTTTTTTAGTCTTTCCTTCCTCTGTCCGATCTTCTTTCTGTGCTTCACTATCTCATATATTGGCGATGATGGCCTCTGAAAAGTCTGCTCAACCCAATGACCCTGGGCCAGTGTTTGGGGGCATTTGTTGGCTTTCATTAGCCACGGCATTAATGCTGTCTTTCCTGATTCTTACTTACCAAGTGCCGGAATCAGCATTTTTCGAGGTTCCTGGTCCCAACGAGGGTGTCGTCGATGTAGAGGGCCACTCTGCACGAGTGGCCCTATTCCCTTACATGTTTTCGTGCTGCCGAAGGCTGCCTTTTCCTCGTTCTGTTAGTGACCTTCTCAATCGCTTGGGTTTGGCCCCCTTACAACTGCATCTGAACTCCTGGAGGCTTTTGATTTGCTACAGCATTATCTGGCGGCGTGCTCTGTTGGAATCATACCCCGATGATGCAGACCTTACCGGCCGTGAGTTCCTCCTTACTCACAAGGTGTTACATCAATAGGGGAATATCTACAGTTTTAAGGCAATGCAGGCTCTGGTTAGCTAGAGTCGAGATATGGTAAGGTGAAGGAGTGGTCTCCCATGTTGTTCTTTGTGTCCGGCTGGGGGTGAGAGTTCCCGGTGGGCCAAGTGAGTCACTGCGAGTTTCCAATATCCCAGAGGCTAGCCGCCTGATGCCTTGGCAACTTGGACGAAGGTGCTGGCAGGTGGATCGGCCAGAGATCCTCCCGTGACGTCATTGCCGGCTGCTATTGTTAAGGTGTCCATGGACGAGGTTGAGATAGACGTCTTACTCCAGAACCTCTTTTCAGCCATGATCCCTGGGCGAGTCGACGAGGGGCAACATTCTTCTTCATGGATCTCCCCACCTTCTTCGTCTCACTCTGTTGTAGGTAGTCACTCCTTTGAGGACGAGGCCGCTGATGAGGGGGCGGGAACTGCTACTTCTAACAATCGTGCAGAGATGTAGGACCGCACAGGAGGCAAATCCCTTTTGGATGTTATAGTCCGCAAGGGTTCGAGGAGTCCGGTTGTTGACACGCTCGTCCAGGCTAAGCGCCCAGATGGGGGTGATTCCCCTTTGGATGTTATGATTGGCGAGGGTTCGCATGACGAGTTGCCCCTCCAAGCAGAGCGCCCAGTGGAGGGTGATCTCCTTCTGAATGTTATAATTGGCCCTGGCCCGAAGGGTTTGTGCGAAGGTCAAACTGCTCCTTCTGAAGTGGCAGCGCAATCGTTTGAAGCTGAGGGCTCTGTAGAAGTCCTTCCTCCTTTGTCCCAACTAGCAATGAAAGGGAGCCGTAAGAAGGCCATCAATCAAGTCTTCAAGTGCTTGTCTGGCTTCTTCCACGAGGTTCAGTTGTCTCCTTCCTGTCTTTTCCCCTCTTCTTGTTTTTGAGTCTCCCCTTACTGATTGTTGTATGTCGATCTTTTTTGTTGCCAAGGTACTTCTTTGCTAGCGGCTTTTATTGTGGATGGTCAAGAGGTCGTTATGCAAGAGAACTTGGGCCTCCGTTCGATGTCTAACACCACCCTTCGTTATGCTCGCGGTGAAAGGAAGGAAAGGGAGATGTTGAAGCGTGAGCTAGAGAGGACACGACTTAACCTGGCAGATGAGTGCAAGAGGGTGAGGAAGCTGAAGCGCTGCCAGAAGANAGTTGTCTCCTTCCTGTCTTTTCCCCTCTTCTTGTTTTTGAGTCTCCCCTTACTGATTGTTGTATGTCGATCCTTTTTGTTGCCAAGGTACTTCTTAGCTAGCGGCTTTTATTGTGGATGGTCAAGAGGCCGTTATGCAAGAGAACTTAGGCCTCCGTTCGATGTGTAACACCTCCCTTAGTTATGCTCGTGGTGAAAGGAAGGAAAGGGAGATGTTGAAGCGTGAGCTAGAGAGGACACGACTTAACCTGGCAGATGAGTGCAAGAGGGTGAGGAAGCTGGAGCGCTGCTAGAAGAAGCTCAAGAGGAAGGCGGAGGAGGAGAAGGAGGAGAAAAAGCAACTGGAGTGGCTTAACCAGAGTCTTCAGGACGACTTATCCCAAGTGCAAGATATCGCCCTTTCCCTGGACAGGCAGCTGAAGTTATTCCCAGGAGTCCGTGATGAAGCGTGGGAACACGGGGTTGTCGATGTAGGAATACCTCTTGGGGAGTCCGGAGCTACGTTCCAGGTCTTTCGTGAAATACCTGTAGGGCCCTACACTTGCCAAGATTCCTACCAACATAATAGCATTCAAATTCAGCTGCAACCTGGGAAGGAAAGAGATGCCTGATGCTTTCTTGGATTTGGTGGCTCCCATGCCAGCCGCTGTAGGGCCAGGTGATCTTGCTCCCGAGACTGGTGCTCCCAGTGTAGAAACTTGAGAGGTTTCCTAGAGTGTTGTGGCTCCTTTGTTTTATTCTTCCTTCTCTCCATTTTTCTAGTGTTTGTACCTGCCTTTCGTCGCCCAACGACTTGTATATAAAATCAATTAGTGAAAATACTTGGTTCTTTCATCGCATCAACTTGTCAATTACGCCTTCTTTTCGCCCATTCTCCTTTCTTTGCTTTGTGACCGGCCTGGGGGAATTTTAGAGTAGGAGTCCGGAGGATTCCTACCCACCTCGCTAGTAGGCTGTTCACCCATTTGTGCACTGCTTGTTTGCCTTTACTGGATAGTTGTCCTCCCGGGGCCTCCTTGTGATCTTTATCAACGATGCCTTCCCAGTCTGTCGTATCTGTTGGCTTTAGCCGCACATCGTTTGTACTTGTTGTTTTGGTGACCATACTCGACCACGCCTTTTCAATCATTTCATTTTTTCTTCTCATGTGGCCGGCCCGAGGTTGGGTTCAAGGATTTTATGACCCACCCCGGTAGCACCCGGCCTAAACCTGACGACCCTGCTAGCCAATGGCTTTCTTCTTAGTGCTATTTTCGTCGGCCTTTGTTATGTGGCCGGTCTCTTGGGGCCTTAACACCTTTGTCTTGTGAAGTTGGCATTCCCCAGATTCTCTTTGTGCTGGTCTTCTTTTTTCGACTTTCAGTCATGTCTTACCATGCGTTGTTATTTTATTCTCCCTCTCATCATTCCTTTATCGTATAGTCTTCTAGTGGGGCTAATCCCCTGACCTGCTGCGGGGAGACAAGATGGCCTTGGGCTAGATC
>QEOY01001662.1:192577-225109 GCA_003123805.1 Juglans sigillata
TTTTTTTTTTTTGTGTTTTATTTGATTGTGCGTGAAAAAAGTGGATAGAATGGTGATCTTTAGAGGTATTAACTTAGCCAAAAGAAGTAATTAAGTTGAAGTTATGGTACTTCTATTACAACGAAGCTAGTTCATCACTAATGATACTTCAACACTTGCCGCTAAATAATTGCTGCTAATGTGAAAACTAAAATCATTCATTGTGACTTAAATTGTAACATTTGTAAAGGATTATTTATGACGAAAATGACTATTTATGACGAAAACAATCTCATTTTGACAGGAAATAGCTAGCACAAATAAAAAAATTTCTTGTCGTGAGCTAGCTCGAGCCCTAAACTACTTCTCCAAACTGATTTACTGTGCGTCTCATTTTGTCCCGATTGACCATGTGTTCTTATTCCCTTCTCATGTATCTATATAAGAGTCTCTTTTCCTCTTAAGAAAGAAAACCCCACGGATCTCCTCTTGAGAACTGGAGACCAAAAACCGCGGATCCACTTCTCTTCTTGAGGACATGAAGGAGAGGAGACCTTAGGGTAGAGGTGGAACCACTCCCAGAATTTTCATCAAAAAATTCTTTATAGTATCTATATGAGAAGAATTTACAATAACTTATTGAAATTTCCATTTAGTCAATTGCAAGGAAATGTCTACTAATGGGTTGTTTATTGTTTATTTTATGTTTTTGCTTTGTGAAGTTCCTCTAATGTATTTCATATATATNTTTTTTTTTTTATTTGTGTTTATTTAGTAAATTTAGCCATTGCTCATTTACCACTTATTACCTATGTTTGTTTAGTAACTTTTTTTTTTTCTCCTTTAACTAAAGCTTGCTATTTCCTTTTACTTTGTGTTATTGTCAATTTGCTAATATTGCCAAGTCAAAGGAAATCTCTTTTTAAATTTGATTAAAGAGATATGTTTTATCCAAAAGAAAAAATCAAAATAAACTCACAAACTAATATGCATTGAGGTAGTTATTGAGATTGTAAAACTTTTTTTAAGAAAAAATCTTCTCATCAACCGATTCAAATATTCTACACCATACACCTACTAGGCAAACCGGATTCACAAAGGCAAAATAAAAACACTCAAACCGGCCCCAGACATCCTCTCCTCATTTCGTTTGTCCTCTGCTCATGACCTCTCTTGCTCTCTCTAAATCCACGAATAGCAAAACCTCTCTTCAGCCCGGAGAGCTCCACTGTCTCCTCACTCCTCTCTGCTCATGTTTCATTTCCCCGTGCCCGAAGTCCTCATGGTGCTTCTCTCTCACTTCCTCCTATGTTCCTCTCTCTCCCTCTTTACTCTTCTCTCTCGTCTCTTTGTGGTAGCTGAAGCCTACTTGTTCACTGTCGAATTTTGACTACAAAAGCACCAAGGCTTCCAAACTCCTAACTAAACCCACAATATTTTCACCATGCCGGCGTGAAGATCCATATATTTAAACTCAAACCAAGAACATTGTCAAGACCCTAATAGCTTCAGGATTTTCAAGGGCAAAAGAAGCCAAAAAGAACAAGAGATAGATGCATTATTAGGAACTAGATGGGATAGTCTATTACTACAAGACAATGCCTAAAATCACAAAGTATCGTTTTTTTCACTTTCTCATTCCTAAAAAGTGCTCGCTTAGACTTGAATATCCAAAAGAGTAAAATCTGATAGAATGGTCTCAAAGGAACATGTTGATGCTAGAAAAATTGCACAACAGGCCGGAAGGAAAGAAAAAGTCATTCTCGGCCCACTGGTCAACTTCGGCCTTGATCGGTGTTGTTTGAAACTCTAGACAGTGTTCCGATGAGGCTGTACAATGGCAATGCATATGTCCATGGTGGTAAATGGAAAACAAGTGTAGAGAAAATAAGAAAAAGGGACACATAAATTTACTTGGTTCGGCATATTGCCTACGTCCACGAGTGTTTGAGGAGGGAAAATCTACTATAATATACTTATTTACAACCTCTTGTGGCCTCTCATTTCTCACTGTACAAAGGAAGCTAGAGCTCTTCCTTGTGGAGAAGATGTCTTCCTCGAGCGATTGAAAAGGAAGAAGATATGATATTTCCCTTGGTCATCTGACCCTTTCCTTTTATCTAAATCTCCATTGTGCGTGCCTGTCTATCAGTGGAGGTGACTGGTCTCTTTGCATGTTTGCCAGTGTAGGTCAGGTCTGACCCTTGGCATGTCCGAGCATCCCTTCCATTTCCCACTTCCCTCTAACACCCTTATCTGCATCTATGGTCACTCTTGTCTCGTACTCTTTTCCTCTCCATTTTGTCCTCTAGTGTGGCTTAGTGGGTTGGGTCTATCCTTCAGCAGGTTGGATATTTTATCCTCCAAAGAACAAATTTGGCAACACAAAAATCTGCATTTCAGTAAGAAAAAAGAATGAAGGGCTCAGCAGAACGCATGTTTCAACAAAAAAAAAAACACACACACACACACATTAGGGTGGTGTGTGGTGTAGAATGAACAGTGGTTGATTATTAGTAGGACATTTTTTGAAAGAAAAATGAATAAATCTAATATATTACATCAAGCCACATCAGTTTATCAATTTATTTTTATGAAATCCATTTGTGGATCTAGCATCGATTAATGAATAAATGATATTTGTATGGTGATGGATCAATATTATCCATGACATTCTTCTAATACAAAGGAAACTATTTGCCTTTTTTGTTCGTGAAAATGCATATATATATATATATATATATACACACACACACACCAAACGGGGTAGAAGTCAGAGAAACAAATAAGTAGATAAGATAGAGAACAAATGACTGGAGTTGAAGTGGGGATCAGATAACTGGGGTGATAGCGCATGTAAATTAGCAAAGGGAATGAAAGCAAAACTAGATAACTGGAATTAATAAATATTAAAAGCAGTACCAGATAACTAGAATCAGATGGAGATAATAAGTATAAAGAGAATATGAATGTAAGTAAAAATAGTCGTTTATTCAAACTAAACTTACAAAATGTATCAGGAAGTTGGATAAGGAATATGTGGTATCAAAGAGAGATGGGAGAAAAAGAAGGTGTTCTTCTTCTGAAGCTAGGTTCTCCTTTTATAGATCAAGGAGGCGCCTTTACAATTATTTCAACAGTAGTGAATAGTAAATACAAGTACAATGGACAGTAGTAAACAATAAATTTATTTATTTTTTACTATTCATTTGACCATGGGAAAGTTACTAAAAAATAAGAATCCAATCAGAAGGAATCTCTGTTTTTGGAGGAATTATCAGCTAGAATCAAAAGGTCATTATCAGGAGTCTTCAGCAATTTTGTTGGCTTGTACCGACGTCAATAGTTTCATCATTTCTGGATCAATCATTGGATTGGGGTGGTTTTTGGATCATGTCCAAATATGTTATCATAAGGGTCAGTATTATCAACAGAGGCTTCAGATGATGCCTTAAACTCATCATGAGAATTATCATTGTTGTCCTGGAGGGACTTCTTTAATAAATGAATCAAATATTTTTTTCTTTAGTCCTTGGAGAACACTCTTCTTCTTGGACTTAGAAGATTTATTTGATTTATCAAATGTAGTGGAGGAAATAGCAGGTTTAGCAATCTGTTTAGCAGAGGTAGTGGCCTGAGTAATTGGGTATTTAAGCATGGTTAATTATTTAACAGCAAAAAAATTCCTCAATGCTTTTGAGATTAGGAGTAGTTTGAGGAAAATCTCTGGCGACATTATCAATGACGTCTTGTGTGTGGGGATATCTATCTCACTATTTGACGAACCAATAACGGACCAATATATCTCCATTCCATTCATAACTTCATTTTAAGATCCAATAAACCTTGTATTTCTTGCAAAAATGGAGGAAGTAGGGAAATTTCTGATTATAATGATCTATTTTGAAAACAGTGACAAAACACTTAGGAGATGTTTGGATTCGAAGATGACTTGAGATGACTTGAGATGAGCTGAGATGAGTTGAGATGGATTGTGAATAGTAATGAGATGAGTTGTGAATAGTAGTGAGATTTGTGAGTTAAAGTTACTGAATAGTAATGAATAGTAGTGAGATGAGTTGAGATGAGTTGAGATGAGCTGAGATGACTTGTGAATCCAAACAAGCCCTTAATTGCTTTCTGAAGGTTATTAGGAAAGACTTCAGGAATAGGGCCAAATTGGTGCCACCATCTCAAGAACCAAATAGAGAAATCAGTTTTGAGTTTCTTGTCAAAATTAAGAAACTAATAATGTGTCATCTCTAAGGTCTAGAACAATATAAATTTGAACCAGGTATCGATGTAGTCAAAGTAACAGTAAACAATATCCGAATGGGAGAGATTTTTTGAAGTATAGGGATGAGTTCCCCATTTTTCTTCAGTAACAATATTCAATATGTAGGCACTGTGATAGATTAATTTGGTTTTATCAATCTTATCATAATTGAGTTTCATAATAAGGGATTTTGCTCAGGATAGGATAGCAGAGTAGTATTGCAAGTTTTTTGCAGTATTCTCGGGAATCAAGTGAAAACTTGAGGGAAATAACTAAAAGTAGTTTTAAAAGGATCTGTATATATAGACCTATTCCATTCTACGTAAACTAGATTCTGGACAAAAGGCTTTTTGATATAATCGGTTTATGAANATAGCAGAGTAGTATTGCAAGTTTTTTGCAGTATTCTCGGGAATCAAGTGAAAACTTGGGGGAAATAACTAAAAGTAGTTTTAAAAGGATTTGTATATATAGACCTATTCCATTCTACGTAAACTAGATTCTGGACAAAAGGCTTTTTGATATAATCGGTTTATGAAACAGGAAAATATTGGGTGGAGGTAATGGGCTTAGCATATGGATCAAGGGTGTACTAAGAGCAATAGAAAGTGAAGCAAGTTTAATAGTAGGGAAAAAACCAAGAGTAGTAAACCTATTAGCAAATCAAAGGGCATAGAAGACTCATTTTTAATAAGCTTTATGTCAGGAGTTGGGGGAGGAGTGTCAATCTTCTTCCCCTTGTCTTTTTTCTTGCTCATGATTGCTACAGGAATTTACGAGTAAGAAAATCAAGAATAGAATTTNGCTCATGATTGCTGCAGGAATTCACGAGTAAGAAAATCAGAAATAAAATTTTGAGATCATTTAATATGTTCAATATCAAAATCAAATACACTTAAAATAGCTTGTTATCTGGCAAAAATATGCTTAGAAGTGATGTCTTCAACATCTTTTTTTAAAACATATTTAGTACTTTTACAATCAATACGTAATAAGAATTTTTTATTTAACAAATCACTTTGAAATTTAGAGATACATAGTATTTTAGATAAAATTTCTTTCTTAATATTATTATAATTAAACTGTGCATTATTCTAGATTTTGGAATGGAAATGAAATATTTGTCCGGATGAATATAGTGAAATAGTTTGTTTTAGAATGCCACTATAACCAATGTCCGAGGCATCTGTTTCAACAATTTTGAAAGAATCAAAAGTAGGAATACCAAGATACGGAAGAGTTTAACATGTGTCTTGATCTATTTAATAAGATTAGTATAAATTTTAGTCCAAGGACGAGCGTTCGAATGAAGTTACTCAAAGAGTAGACAACATTATTTTCTCATATCCTTATAGAATTATGCAGTATAGGTTAGAAAACCAAGGGATCTCTATAATTGGGTTTTATCAATAATGACATCAGGAAATTTGTCAGCAAATTCAATAGCACGGTTAATAGGTCAAATTTTACTTTTTGAAATATCATAATCAAGAAATCTAATCTTGATTTGGAACAATTTGACTTTCTCAGTAAATACAACAAGACTATTTTGTCTAATGATATCTAGAAACGAATTCAAATATTTTCAATGTTAATCAATAGACTTTGAGTAAATAAGGAACTCATCAATGTAAACAATTATGAAATGGGTGAATGAATTGAAAATATCATTCATAATGCTTTAGAATTCACTAGGGGCATTTTTTATTCGAAAAGACATTACATTTCACTTATAATGTTCTAATGGGGTAGAAAACGCAGTCTTATATCTCTATCCGACTCACTAATTTGGATTTGCTAAAATCCTAATTTCAGGCCAAATTTGGAGAATACAACTGCATTACTAAGCCTATGAATCAACTCATTCTTATTGGAGATAGGGTACCTAATCCACTCTAAGAGTTTATTCAAAAGTTTATAATTAATAACTAGGCAATGTGTCCCTCTCTCAATTTCTGCATTTTTCTTGATAAAATGCAGAANAATATCATTCATAATGCTTTAGAATTCACTAGGGGCATTTTTTATTCGAAAAGACATTACATTTCACTTATAATGTTCTAATGGGGTAGAAAAGGCAGTCTTATATCTCTATCCGACTCACTAATTTGGATTTGCTAAAATCCTAATTTCAAGCCAAATTTGGAGAATACAACTGCATTACTAAGCCTATGAATCAACTCATTCTTATTGGAGATAGGGTACCTAATCCACTCTAAGATTTTATTCAAAAGTTTATAATTAATAACTAGGCAATGTATCCCTATCTCAATTTCTGCATTTTTCTTGATAAAATGCAGAACAAGACCAATGAGACTTAGGTTGCAAGACTCAGCTGAGTTCAGTCTAATTTTAAATTAATTTATGCATTTTTCTTGATAAAATGCAGAACAAGACCAAGGAGACTTAGGTTGCATTTGGTTGCAAGACTCAGCTGAGTTCAGTCTAATTTTAAATTGAGTCTAACATCTAAACATCCAACTCTCAAATTACTAAACTCATTTTAACTCAAAACCTCCTTACATGTGGGACTCACAACATTTTTCAACTTAACACATCTTTATATGTGGAACCCACAACCTTTTTCAATTTTTCATAAAAAATATTAAACTCATCTTAACATCCAAACACAAGATGGGCCCCACATAACTCCCTCCACCACTCAACTCATTACTATTCATAAAAAACTGAGCTCAGCTCAAGATCCAAACACAACCTTACTATGCCTAATTATATTCTTTGGGCTTTTTCATTTCAAATATTCCCAAAGTTAATTGAAAACTAATTTTTGATTGGGTTCTTGGCAAACCATCGTTTTCTTGAGCTTATAAAGATATTCTTCTTTGAGTTCAGGATTAATAACATGACTAATCAAAGTTAATAAAAGATTTTCTTGTTCTTCAACTTTGGTTAGGACATTGATTGTTTTACCCAAAGGTTTGCAACAAGAATCATTACAACCAACCTTAATATTGGGAGAATCAAATGATTCAGCTTCTGAGTGATACTCATAATCACTTGAACTGATTTCATTAATGTCAGATGATACAGATGATTTTGTTTCTAAGAGTCGAAACAGATCCTCTTGATCATTATCATTCATGTTTAACTGATTAAACATGTTTTTAAATTTATTGGACTTTTTGGTACATTTATAATCAAAATGTCCAAATTTGTCACAATTAAAACATTTTCCTTTTGAAAGATTTTGAAAATTCTTTTTCTTAGTAGAAGGTTTTTTCTTGTAAAAATTATAAGGTTTTTTTTTTTTTTTTTTTAATAAAAATCATCACAGTTACTACTTCTTTTCTTGGCGTGAGGTTTAGCAAATTTATCAGAGTATTTGGGCCTCTGTCTAGAGGGAGCAATAGGAAGAAGGCTAAATTGTTCACAGAAATTTCTCATCTCATATTTGGCTTTCTTACTATTTTTCATTTGTTGACGAAACAGTTTTTGAGCATTACACATACTAATACCAAGCTTTATAATTGTACTGATCATATCACCATAAGTGTAATTATCATAATTAAGGAGTTTCGATATATCAATAAGTTCATCCTCAACTTTATGAGCAAATAAATGAGGTAATCCATAAATAAAAATTTTATTTCTTGTAAGGCTTATGACTATCGTCCCTAAACATTACATTAGAGATAAAAACTTCTTGATATCATCTATAATAAGACATTTGACTGTATCTCAAATTATTTAAATAATCTCTAATATNTATCACCATAAGTGTAATTATCATAATTAAGGAGTTTCGATATATCAATAAGTTCATCCTCAACTTTATGAGCAAATAAATGAGGTAATCCATAAATAAAAATTTTCTTTCTTGTAAGGCTTATGACTATCGTCCCTAAACATTACATTAGAGATAAAAACTTCTTGATATCATCTATAATAAGACATTTGACGGTATCTCAAATTATTTAAATAATCCCTAATACGATTAGTAATGTTAGAGAGAGTTCCAACAAAATGTTTAAGAATAGTATAAATCAATGTATTAACACCATCAACGATACCTCTTCCTATGGTTGTTTCAAAAATAGGCAAATCTTCATCATCCTGCTAATAGCATTTCAAATGGTTTCCTTTGCTTTATTTGGTAGATGCTTATCCCACCAATGTCGAAGCATACCCGAAGATCTTGTAGTTAATAAATCAATTGTCTTAGTTTGCTAAGACTATTGTTATTGACATAAGCATTTGCAACCATTGACATTTTATTCATGGTATTGAGAATTTATTGTTCAGATAATCCATCAATATTTCATTCATAAAGTTTATCAAAAGAAATAGAAAACTGTGTTTGAAAAAATCTTTCTTCACACTGTAAATCAGGTAGAGTCGGTCTGGGATACCAATTATTCTTTAGACTCATTGGATTGGGCCTTTTTGAAGAAAATCTTTTAATCCCAGGATTCTCCAAATCAATATCTTGAAAAAAAATTTCAAGAAAAACAAGATATTTATAAGAAGAATCAGTATTAGATGATTCTTTTGTAAAAAGACCATAAACAACTTCCTTGCCATTGTTATTCAAAGTCCTGGTAGATGGTTGTTCTTTCTTTAAGTCAACAAGCATTGATTAATCTTATCAAGAGTGTTAGTCTATTTGGTCTTAGGACCCTTGCCTATTCTCTGGTAAAATAATCAAAAGTTTTTTAATTTTGGGAGTCTAAGTAGAAACAAGACTTTCAACCTTTTCTTCAATACTGTCCAATTGCTGACCTATGAAATGAAGAGTTTGATTGACAAAATTATTTTGTTCAACAATCCTTTTTTGTTTCAGTGAAAGTGATAGCATTGGCGTTGAGATCAACATTGAGAACTTTAAAGGGAGAAGCATTTATTTCTGCTCCCTTATGAGAAATAACAATAGTCTCTAAAGGAAGGTGGATAGATTTAACCACAGTCTTTCCATCTTCCTTGACAAAATTGGTTTTAACAACATTTAAACTAAGTTTAGAAACATAATAATTTTCAAGAAAATCAAAGAAAAGTATATACTTCTGTAGGGCATTCATTTTTTCTTTCCATTTCCTTTTAACACATAATTTTTCAGAATTAGAAAAAGTAGCATGATAAGATTTTCTCTTATCACTATTTTTAGCAGAACTATGTTCATTATATAAAACAATTAAATCAATTTCGAAAAATCTATTAATCACAGTAAGCTGTATGTGATAAATATGAGCAACCATATCTGAAGCTGTTAGGGGTAAAAATGAAGTATATTCTTTTTCATTCTCAGGTTATTCCTTTATGGCTTTACCTTTAGATACGTCAGTATCCATGGAAGTGTAATAAGTAGATGTAACCTTAGAGGCGGTAGAGACGTCTTTCAGTTTTAAATAAGGTTTAGCAGTTTTTACTAAATCTTCCAGAAAATTTTTGAGATTTTGGTCTCTTCTTTTCGGGTTATCAGTAATAGATCTGGCAAATGCACTTTTGGTTCTAGTAGAAGAATTTCTCCTTTTGTTGTTTAATAAAGGTTTATCAAAACTAATTTTAACAGTATCACTCAAATATGGCCAACTATAATCAAGGTTAAGTTCATCAGAAATAACCATGGCAGGAGGAACTTCATGTTCCAAAGTCTATTCATCAGGATGAGTAATATGTTTCCACTAAGGGCTGGTTTGGATAGTGAGATGAGATGGTTTTAGATGAGTTGAATAAAATATTGTTAAAATATTATTTTTTAATATTATTATTGTTTTGAGATTTGAAAAAGTTGTAATGATGAGATGAGATGAAATTATCTCTGAATCCAAACAGGGCCTAAATCATTTTTGGAACTTGAATATTCGCGTCAGGAGTAGAACACTATATTAACAAAGTTTTATTTCCTAAAGTTTTTAAAATAAATTTAGGATTTAAATTAGTTTTTAATGTACGATAATAAATACGGTAAACTATGGCAAGAAGTTTGCTACCTTCTTCCATATCATACCTAGATGTCAAAATATTTAATGTTAAAGTTTTAAGAATGTTATGATCATTTAAAGCAAGAGTTAAATTAGGGAAACAATCAAAGTGGGTAGGACCACTATACAGAGAAGATTGAATCATACCAAGTATGCTGGTTTCAATCTCTTGAACCTAGCATCATGCAAACAAAGAAGTACTGAAGCATTGATGTCTTTTCTTGTGAGAGGTTTAACCGCAACTTGAACAGAACTAATATGCAGAAATTTGTAACATTTTACTAGAAAAATCTTGAATCGATTTTCTGTTACATAAGCAACATTTCTCATGGGTTTTAGAAATAATATAGGTTTGCTTAGCAGTTTTAACATTGAATGCAGTCTTAAAAGCAGACTGAACC
This sequence comes from Juglans sigillata, assembly GCA_003123805.1. Classification (NCBI taxonomy): domain Eukaryota; kingdom Viridiplantae; phylum Streptophyta; class Magnoliopsida; order Fagales; family Juglandaceae; genus Juglans; species Juglans sigillata. The sequence continues at coordinate 203,173 of QEOY01001662.1, forward strand.
CAACTAGTTTTATAGATGGATTTAGCATCAATTTTTGGAATACTCCATTTATTAAAATCAATGTTATCAATTTCTTCAATAGAAAAGTCATTCTCATTAATGATATTAGGGGGCATACTAGATCTAGAACTAATAAACAAATTAGATCTAAACATTTTATTTATCATGGAATCAACCAAAACTAAACTTAACACTCACTAATTCTATCGTCACTTATATTTCTGTTGCATTTTGTAACACATACCTTGAGGTTAACCATTTACCTACTCATGCCCTAAACGCTTTTCCTAGAAAAATGGGTTTTAAAGATACGGTCCTTGGATTCCTTACAACTGGGGTGGTGCCAATAGAAACATGAATTGAATAAGATTAAGAAAGTATGAAGTAAACGATGACGATGAAAGAAACACAAGAGATAAGATGAACATATACAAATAACCTACTAAAAGCCAGATTTAGCTCTGATACCAAATTTGGTTATGGTGGCATTCAGAAACAAACTATTTCACTAGATTCACCTGAACAAATTGTTCATTTTCATTCCAGAATCTGGAATAATACACACCTTAATTATAGTACTATTAAGAAAGAAATTTTATTATAGTACTATGTATCTCTAAATTTTGAAGTGATTTGTTCAATGAAAAATTCTTATTATGCATTGATTATAAAAATGCTAACTATGTTTTAGAAAAAGATGTTGAAAACATCGCTTCTAAGCATACCATTAGCCGAGAATAATGTTTCAGTAGATTTTTCATAATATTTACTAGGTATTAGTCTTTCCCGGATGTAAATCATATCTGATCCGTAATCAGCCATAGCAATTACAGTAAATTCATATTCATGACAAACAATAATAATAACTTTAGAAAATCACTTGGGAGGAATAGTATGATGGATCAAATATATTTGATTGTTGTAAGAAGGAAAATTTTTCTCATCATTTTGACTTGAATTAGAATTATTTATTTGCTCCTCATTATCAGAAGGAATATCTTGATCAAATTGTTTATTAATTCTTAAACACAATAGCTCTTGTTTAAAAGAATTATTTTCAGATTTGAGATTGTTAATCTTGGTTTCAAGTTCATCAATTTCTTTTTTAATTAAACAAATTCATGTTGTAAATCAATAATAAAAATTTCTTTGACCTTTTTCTTTTCAAATCTTCCCAAAGTTTTTTGAAAACTAATTTTTGATTTAGAAGTTTCAAGTTCTTGGCGAACCATCGTCTTCTTGAGCTTAAGAAGATATTTCTTCTTGAGCTCATGATTAGTAATCTGACTAATCAAAGTTAATAAAAGATTTTCTTGTTCTTCAACTTTGGTTAAGATATTGATTGTTTTACCCAAAAGTTTGCAACAACAAACCTTAATATTAGGAGAATCACATGATTCAGTTTATGAGCGACACTCGAAATTGCTTGAACTAAATTCATTAATGTTAGATGATGCAGAGGATTTTGTTTCTAAGAGTCAAAACAGATCCTCTTGATTATTATCATTAATGTTTAAATGAGTAAACTTGTTTTTAAATTTATTGGGCTTTTTGGTACATTTATCAGCAAAATGTCCAAATTTGCCACAATTAAAACATTGTCATTTTGAAAGATTTTGAAAACTCTTTTTCTTACTAAAATGTTTTTTTCTTGTAAAAATTATACCCTCTTTTTTTATAAAAATCATCACGGTTACTACTTTTTTTCTTGGCATGAGGTTTAGCGAATTTATCAAAGTATTTCTGCTTCTGTCTAGAGGGCGCAATAGGAGGAAGCCCAACTTGTTCACAAAAATTACTCATTTCATATTTAGCTTTCTTACTATTCTTTATTTGTTGACGAAATAATTTTTTATCATTATACATACTGAGACTAGATAACTGGAATTAGATGGAGATAATAAGCATCAAGAGAAGATGAATGTAAGTAGGAATAGTCGTTTATTCAAAATAACTTACAAAATGTATCAAGAAGTTGGGTAAGGAATATGTGGCATCAAAGAGAGATGGGAGAAAAATAAGGTTGATTGAAACTAATTTTAACAGTACCGTTCAAATATTGTTGAATATAATCAAGGTTAAGTTCATTAGAAATAACCTTGGCATGAGGAACTTCATGTTCCAAAGTCCATTAATTAGGAAGAGTAATATCTTTCCACTGAATTATTTTTGGAACTTGAATATTCGCATTTGGAGTAGAAATCTGAATTAACAAAGTTTCTCTCTCAATTTCTACATTTTTCTGGACATAAAATGTAGTACAAGACTAATGAGACTTACTATACCTAATAATATTCTTAGCAACCAAATTCTGTATTTCAGTTTTGTAAAATTCTATGGTTTTACTATTCATTTGAATAGGTTAAGCTTTGGTGGGAATATTTTTTTTAGAAAAATCTTTAATATAAGGTAAAGTAATGACATGTTTCTTCCTATGTCAGAAAGCGTTGGGAAGATCATAACAAACATCATCAATCATTTTTTGTTAAAATCACTGATCTTTGACTGTAATAATTTACCATATAATTATTTAGCAATTTTTTATATTTGATTTCTTGTTGTAGGAAATTCAAATGTTTTGATTTAGCAGAGATTAAAGATTTCAAACTTTTATCAGTATCAATATCAAATTTTGAAGCAAATTTAAACTTTACTTTCTGACCAAAAGGGTCAGTAGTAATACCGTCTTTTTCTAAAATGAATGGGGGTATAAAGAAGAAATAAAAAGAATTCCTAATATGACTTTGTCTTGATTATTTTACAAGAGAATGGGTAAGGTCCCAAGACCGAACAAGCCAACACTCTTAATAAAATTAATCAAATACTTGTTGATTTAAAGATAGAACAACCATCTACCAGTGCTTTAAATAGTAATGACAATGGAGTTGTTTCTGGTTTTTCTATAGAAGAATCTTCTAATATTGATTTTTCTGATAAATATGTTGTTTTACTTAAAAAGAATTTTTAAGATATTGATTTGGAGAAATATGGGATTAAAAGATTTTCTTCTAAAAGGCCTAATCCAATGAGTTTAACAAAAAATTGTATCCCAGACTGACTCCACCTGATTTACAGTTTGAAGAAATATTTTTTCAAATATGCAGAAATTTGTAACCTTTTACTAGAAAATATTGAAATAACTTTCTACTAAATAGGCAACATTTCTCATTGGTTTTAGAAATTGCATATGTTTGTTCAACGGTTTTAACATTGAACTCAGTTTTGAAAGCAGACTGAATCCACCTGGTTTTGTAAATAGATTTAGCATCAATCTTTGAAATACTCCATTTATTAAAATCAACATTATCAGTTTCTTCAATAGAAAAGTCCTCCTCATTAATGATATCAGGGGACACACTAGTTTTAGAACTAATCGAGGAATTAGATCTAAACATTTTATTTATCATGGAATCAACCAAACCTAAACTTAACACTCACTAATCCTGTCATCACTCTTAAACATTCTGTTGCAGTTCTCCTAGAAATAGTGATAAGAGAATGTGACGGGCCCAAATTTCACTTGGGACCGGACGAACATTTGAAGTATCGAGACAAGCAACACAGGGTTACCTGCTCCCGTTCATGACATATAAGATGTAATGTTCCTAATATGTAACTAGCATTATGTAATATTCGCAGCGGATAATTTTTTTCTTTAGCAATACTATGCACTAAACTGAAATATTCTAAATACTTAAAACATACTTCATACATAATGACATACTAAACAACTGAGATCACAATGCTAGTCCAAAATGGCTGTGATCAAAAGAGTATTGNAACTAGCATTATGTAATATTCGCAGCGGATAATTTTTTTCTTTAGCAATACTATGCACTAAACTAAAATATTCTAAATACTTAAAACATACTTCATACATAAAGACATACTAAACAACTGAGATCACAATGCTAGTCCAAAATGGCTGTGATAAAAAGAGTATTGGAGATTCAACTCCATAAGTACAAGTAGTTATTTAAGTTAACTACTATACTATCATCGACGTCGCACTGTCACTAAGTCGACCATTTCCAGTTGGTTGATTCCAGACTATCCTTCAGATCCTGTAACAAGATCTACCATTCGGGGAGAATGGTAATTGAGACTACCATAGTGAGATTTGACTATAAATCTCAGCAAATTAACAGAAAACCTCCACATAGGTTAATGATGCATGCATGATAGAAAAAACATGAATGCATAATCAAAGTCATAAATAAGCATAATATAACTTGACATGCAACATAGTATAACTGACATAACTTAAATTGAAACATGAATTGAACTTGGCTTGCTTGACATGGACTTGATCTAAGACTTGACTTAACATGAACTTGATATGAGACTTGACTTAACATGAACTTGATCTGAGACTTGACTTAACATGAACTTGATCTGAGACTTGACTTTACATGAATTTGAACTGACTTCTTTACTTAACATAAACTTGGACTTGAACTGAAAGTTAACTTGGTCTGAGACTTGACTTAACATGAACTTGGACTTGAACTAAAACTTAACTTGACATGAACTTGAACTAATTCTTTACTTAACTTGAACTTGAACTTGAACATAACATGAACTTGAAACATATTTTGAACGTGAACTTGAGATATAACATGAACGTGAACTTGAACATAACATTTTTGTCTCATGGAGTTACCACGATGCTATGTTGAAGAAAGCACCTTGAGCATGGTNAAACACCTCGAGCATGGTATGAGAGACTAATGAAATACCTGATTGAAGACAACTTCGTAAGAGGTCAAGCTGACCGAACACTTTTTTCTAAGAAAATCAAGTAAGCGTCTACCTATTGCTCAAATTTATGTAGATGACATTGTGTTTGGCTCCACTCTTGACAAACTCTCACATGACTTCTCCAAAGAAGTGAAAAAATAATTTGAAATGAGTATGATTGGGATTCAAATTAAACAAACTAAAGAAGGGATTTTTATCTCGCAATCTAAATATGCTAAAGATCTTATTAAGAAATTTGGCATGGAAGGGAAGACGTATGCTTGCACTCCAATGAGCACCTTGGTTAAAATATGTTTAGATTCTACATGTAAAAGCATTGATCCTACTTTGTATAAAATCATGATAGGAAGTATTCTTTACATTACTGCTAGCAGACCAGACATTGCTTTTAGTGTAGGTGTTTGAGCACATTTTCAGGCTAATCCTAAGGAATCACACCTTACAGTAGTAAAAAGAATCTTGAAATACCTGAGTGCTACTGTTGACTATGACATATGGTATTCAAAAGATTCAAATATGAGTCTAGTTGACTATTCTGATGATGACTGGGCTGATATTGTTGACAATAGAAAAAGCACCACAGGTGGATGTTTTTATGTTAGTAGCAATTTGGTAGCATGGATGAGCAAAAAGCAAAACTCCATCTGTTTGTCCATTGCTAAAATCGAATACATTGCGACTGGCAATTGTTGCACTTAGCTTCTTTGGATGAATAAGATGCTTGAGGACTATGGGTTCTCTCAAGATACTATGACTGTCTATTGTGATAACTCAAGTGCAATTAGTATCTCGAGGAACCTTGTGCAACATTGAAGAACCAAACACATAGACATAAGACATCACTTCATAAGAGACTTAGTTGAAGCAAAGGTAGTAGCTCTGGAATATGTTAATACTGAACACCAACTGACCGATTTGTTCATTAAACCTTTAGATGGCTTAAGGTTTGAATTTCTAAGGAAGGCAATTGGTGTATGTGACATGCCTTAAAGGAGGGAGGGTGTGTGTTTTGCTGATTTTTTTTTTCAAAAATTTCATGTTGCTATCATTCCGCAAAGTACAAGCTTTATGAATATACTGGATCTTTGAGCTATGTGACTCCACCAATTCATTTTACTGGGATCGAGGTAGATCTTGACTGATATAAGCTTTTACTTTTGATGCACAAACTTTTAAGGAAGATCACACGAGGATTCTATTCTCTGCACTATGAGGAACTTAATTTGACCTTCTAACAAGTTAGTGACAACAGACAGATACTCATACAATGCCCAAAGAAAGGGGGAGTCTATGCCTTGAATTGACTAAAACTAGTTGAACCTAGTACCAAATCGAAAAATGCCTCCTCTTGCCATGCATTAGGGTCGACCCTTATAGAAAAAGTCAGGTGTTCAAAAATGTATTGTTGCATGTATTGAAAATAATAAGGTATTTCCATTTTTACCCTTTTTTCTCTCTACGGGTGAATAGGGTTTCTGCATTATGCCATTTGACTTTGGCCTCCTCTTGAGGTTGCATGGCAGCCGCTGATGGTGGTGGCATAGGTCGGCCTTCTTTTGCCGACTTGGTTGCTGCTGTTCCGCAGCCCATCCCTGAGATGGTGCTGCCACGCCCCTAAGATGGTAGATGGTGAGATATATTTCCAGTTTTCCAAAGAGGAAATAGAATGATCAGATGAACCATTTAGATACTCTGTGGTCCTTAAGATTTTGAAACAACGACCTTCTTTGGATGCTGTCCGTGCATTCATTCATTGCCGTTGGGGACTTTCGGCTTTACCAGTGGTTTCCTCTATGTGACATCCTCGGAACGTTTTCGTGCACATGGTTAACGAAGCATATTTTTCTAAAGCTCTATGCAGGGATGTTTGTGAGATTAACGACAGTTTCTATCATGTCTTTCGCTGGTCTCCAGAGGTTAATGAAGATGCAGAACCGTCGAGGGTGCCGGTGTGGCCTTCTCTACTGGGTCTCCCTCCTAACTATTACCGTGAAGCTTTTTTGAAAAGCCTTATGGCACCTATCGGGACCTTCATACGTTGGGATAATCCGACTTGATGTGCTCCGAGAACTGATGGAGCACGATTGTGTGTGGAAGTGGATGCAGCGAAAGCACCGTTGAATCACTTCTGGATAGGGGCGCTGGGTTTACCTGCTAGTCGTAAAAAAGAAGTTGTTTACGAGACTCTTCCTGCATATTGCGCTACGTGCAAAATGTAGGGACATAAATGTAACACCCTGCTCCTTCCTTCTTACGCATGCTTCTTTCTTTCTGACGTACGTTCGTTCCTTCTGACGTAAGCAAATCCTGATGGTAGAAATTATGTGATTTATCTGCCCCTTCTATCTAGCGACTATGAGCCTCGTTAGGCATGTTGAACCCTGATGATGTGCCTTCAAAGATATTATGTGACTTCTAGGGCACGCCCAATGTTTTAAATGTACTGGAAACATTTATAAGGAGTATTTCCAATGTTATTGAATTAAGCTTGATTTTAAATACGACAATTATAATATTCTTGAAGAGCTCCAAAAATATTATAATTGTCAAAAATCATTTTAATATCATTATTAAAATCATTTCAACTATTTTAGATATTATGAGATTTAAATTATGTTGAAAGCTTTAATTAATTTAATGGTTTTATTCTCTTAAATATGTTAAGTGAGACTTCATCATTTTATTAATGATGAAGAAATATTATTTTATAAACTAAAGTCGGTTTAAATAATATTCTATCTTTATTACTTTTAATACTTTTAATTAAGTTAATGTTTTATGTATTTTAAATCAGTGTTTGAGATCCTTTGTTCGACCGTTACGAGGATCCCTAGATGAAGGGACTTGGTTAAATACCCAGACCCCCTCTCTTTCTTCCTCACATTTCCCCTAGCCCTCTCCTTCTCAGCTTGCACTGCACGACTCCACTCCCACGCCCTATTCTTTCATAGCTCAGCCCGGCGCCGCCTAGCCTCACCGTCGTCACCAGCAGCTCCACCTCCCTCCGGCGAGCCTCCCTATCCTGGTGTCTCTCTCCCACGCTCTCTCTTCCTCTCCCTCGGCAGTGCACAACCCGAATGGGCTTGGTGCTCACTGCATTGCCGTGCGTCGCCCAACAGCGCCACCACCTCCATGGTAGCTGCTCCTCCCACTAGCCATCACCCTCCAGCGAGCTTGGCCCTTTCCATGCAGCCACCTTCCTCCCATGCACGTCCGTGGCCTCCTCCATGCACGGGTTCACTGTGCACGCTCCTAGCGCTGCCGTGCGCGGCCACCGGACACCACCACGAGCTCCTCCTGGTCTCCCCTTCCTCCTCCACCTAACCCGAGGCCCATAGCCTCCCTCTACTGCACGAGCCTTTCCTCTCCTCACGCACGGGTTCTCTTCCCTCCACCACTGTACGCCGCCACCCAAGACGTGTGACCACCATCTCCAACCTCTTCCAGCCACCATCGACCCATCCCAACTGCCCATAGCCCCGATCTGCCACCCATGCATGCACACTCTCTCTCACTGGCTTCTCCCCCTCTCACACGGCCATTCCTCCCTCTACCACTGTGGAACGTCGTACCACCACCACCGAACCTCCACGGCTCCACCAGCAGCCTCCCTTGACCTCCTTTAGCCGAACCCTAGGTCCAAACCACCACTTTATGTGGTGGGTAGACACTGCGCGTGGCTGACCGCCACTGTACACGGCTAGATCCGCTGTGTTATGCTTCTTGCCACCATCACAAGACCACCACGAGCCCTTCCAAGACCATACCTANCCCAAACAGTCACTGTACGTGGGTTAGTCGCCACATACGACCCTTTCGGTGTCATCAACCATGACGATCAGCGAGCAACGCACGGGCTATCCAGTCGATGGTATAACCCTCTATCCCTCGCTATTTACGTTAGATATTGATTAGTTGATTAGGTTGTGGACTGTGCTGTTAGTATTATGGGGTTCATTGTGTTGCATGGAGATGTGTTGTGCTGTGTAGTGTGCTGTGAAGTGTTAGGCATATCTGTGTAGTGTGCTGTGAAGTGTTGTAGATTATGCTGTGAAGTTAGTGGTGGGCTATGTGCTGTAATGGTGATGTGGTGTGTGTGGAATGGGAAGAGTACATGCTGAGTGTATTCTGTGTGGCGTAACGTGTGTGAAGGGAGTACACGTGGAGTGTACTCCATATGGTGGAGTGATGCACCATATGGTGGGTATGCCATAATGGTGATGTGGCTTGGTGTGTATGAGGGGAGTACATGCAGAATATACTCCATGTGGTGGATTGATGCACCATATGGCGTGTATGCCATAGTGGTGATGTGGCGTAGCATGTGAGAAGGGAGTATGCGTGGAGTGTATCCCATGAGGTGCAGTGATACACATTGTGGCGTGTCGCAGAGATAATGATGGTTGAATGGGTGTTGGGCACGGGCTATGGTGAGTAGTGTTGGGAACTGTGGAACAGTGTCCCGAAGTAGTTATGGTACGGCCTGTAGTCTAAGGTGACGGGTGTCACCGTACTTGACTTATGGTTGGGAGTATGGGTGAAGTAGCAGAACAAGTATCAGAGTAGTGCTGCGGAAGCATGACTGGGCAAAGTCACGAAGTGACGTGGTTACTGACATTCGTGCTCGTGATGGGTGAGGAGTTAGTTTTGGAGTAGCGTAGTAGAATGTGACGAGATGTCATGATGTGACGGGAGTATGTGAGGAACCGTACTCACGATGAGTTAGGAGTTGACGTAGCAGAATGTTGGGTAACGCGACAAGGTCACATTGTAGCTTTGGAGCAGTCTCGAGCTATATGACGTGACATAAGGCGTAGTTGTGAAGGGAATCTTGTCGCGTTAAGTGTTGGGATGAATTGTCAAAAGGGACGGGTAGCATGAAGAGTCGTGCTAGCTGGGTTAAAAGAAGGTTGGTATCGGAGTATGGTGCTTGTTTACACAAGAAGGTGATCAACATGTTATATGTTGATCTCAGGTGATAAAGGGGTAAGGTACATGTATAATCTTGTTAGACACATGTGCCGGACGGATTCACCATATGTAATGGGTAATCCGTCCTGAGCAAAGTTGCACGGTGCTTAAGCCTTAGAGTTGACTTAGAGTTGTGTGGTCTGTATGGATGGGAATGATGATTAGTATGGGCTAAGGTGCATGAAGATAGTGACGGGTGTACTGTCTAAGGATGGGATGCATAACTTAGTCGGTCTGAGTAATGCATCGGAACGTGGTTAATAAGAAGAATGAGACAGGAGTCTTAGTGTCTTAATCCTAAGGTGAATCATGGGTTGACCTTAGCGAGTAAGCACTCGAAGTAGAACGTTAAGGTTGGAAGAGATAGTGACGGAGAGTGTTATAAGTAAAGTGTAGTCCTATTTCTAGTTTAGTTGTTTATGTACTAGATAGAGAATAATGTTAAGGTTATGTGTATGCATATAGGTTACCATTTGACACGCACATGAATGGACTGCATGATATGCAAGTAACATGGAGTCCAGGTAAGTGTTACGTTCATACTCTTCTAGAGTTTTTCTAAAGTATATGAAAATGAAAATGAAAGCTTTGCCTTTATGACGCTCTACAAAACGACACGAAATACGTTTTATGAAAGAAAATGCTAAGTGTTCAAAGGTATAAGTATGTACAGCCCCTCCTTGGCAGCCCCTATTTACGCACCCAAAGTATTAATTGTATGCATGTGAATTGATGAGTATACGTTATATCTATTGTATGTATTTTTCACGAAAACGCATGGCATGAAAGACGATTTTCGGGCTCGTGCCCCAAAATAATGCTTTTCTCATAAAACAATGTTTTCTCACGAAAATGAATGTTTTCTCACGAAAGGATAGTTAAATGAAAGAAAAGAAAAGAATGAAAGCTCCAGCTCTTTAGAGCTGCCATGAACGAAAGAATGAAAGCATGAAATGTATGAAAATACATAACAGCCACATGAATGAATGAAAAAGGGGTACCCAATGAATGAATGGGCAGATTGCAATGTCGGGCAGTAGTACTGGTAGTGCACCCAGTGCTGCACCCTGACGGAATGGGATTCCAACCCGCGGCCACGGGCGAATCCATTGGCCATAGGGCCACTAACCCTAGCATGAGGGGCGTAACGGTGTGCACTGGCCTATGAAAGTGATAAGAATGAATGCATGAATGCACGAACGAAAGCACAAACTCTTTAAGAAATAAAGGCACTGACGGGAGACACGTTTACGAAAAGAAAGTCCCTTTTTAAAAGCAAAACCCCATCCAGTGACGTTTTCAAATGAACGCACGTAAGTACGTATGCATGCACGTATAGTATATATGAATGATGAATGCATGAATGAAAACCTATGTTGTTATATTTTAACTATATAAAGTAATGCTTACGAGTCATCGACTCATTTTAGTTTTTATGCATGCCCCTCCCCCCACAGGATCAAAGGAGCAGTATGCGTCAGGCTCAAGGGGAAGAGTGCTAAAGTCTAGGCATGAGTGTTAATTGTACGAGAGGCCTTTTTATTATTAAAATTGATGTTTTCCACATGCTACCAATCCTTCAATTTTTTGTTAGAACATCATTATCCAACCTTCTTAACCTTGAAAAATTGATTAGGCCAAGTGATATTGGATTTGGGCTTGATAACAACCCAAACCCTCTTTAGACCCCAAAATTTAGGCCCATTCGGTTTAGGTCCATTAAGGCCCACGAATTTGGTCACCATAGGATTTCTATTTGGAAATGTTTTACACCCCACTTGGCTGGCCAGATCTTTACAAAGAAGGTTCTAGAAGTACAAAGCTAAAGGGTCACCTCACTCTTTTACTTTTACACTACCTTGAGAAAAGATTTTGGACTGATTTTTATGAGAATAAAAGGGCAACACTTAAGCTTTTCTTCAGTCCTATCACTTTCCCTAATTTGTGTAAGAGGTTCTCAAGTCCACGTCCCACGAAAAACAACTCTCCTTTACACTTTTCCTTCATAGAACACAAAAGACACTCTCGGACAGTTTTTCTTATCTCTTTTGCACGCTTGATTAGAAGCTTTTTTAAGTACTTTCTCGCAAAGTTTTCTTCATAAACGTTGTTTCTTTTGGAGTCTAATTTACGTGGATACCTTATTTGTTCCATTGGAGATCATTTGTTTGGTAAAAAGTTGTTTAGACCCCAGAAAGGTCATTCTAGGCGATAAATTAGAGAGTGTGTTATATTTTGGAGTTTTTGACCAAGCTAATGAATAGATCTTAGTCTGAAATTTTTATGGAGTACTGTTAACATGTGTATATGATTATTGGTTGAGGATTTGTTGAATGATTAAAATTTTTGGTGAAATATTTTCTTAGAACTAGAAACTTAGAATTTGGAAGAGGAAAAACAGTTTCTGTTTTGAGAAAGTTTAAATATTTTATGGTTTAATCTTATTTCAATGGCTTTGATATTTTTATTGGAAGATCCTAAACCTCTTATATATATGTTAGAATGTTATTTTGAAGATATTTGATGTTAGTTTCGAAGATATGAAATTTTATGGAAGGAGATATTCGGTTAGGCCAAAGTGATGATGTTCTTGGCTAAATTTTTGTTTTGGTTGATATTTAACCATGTGATGTTGAGTTTGATGCTTGGATCTGTTTTAAAACACCTTTTTAAGCCATGTGATATTTTGGTTTGAAGATCACTTCTTTATGAGTCGTGGATCAAGAGGTTGATCAAAACAAGTTAGAAACAAAAATATGTTTTGAACTTAGAAGAAAAACCAAAAAAAGTTCAAGTATGGTTTTAGTGAGTTTGATGAATTTTGTTCATGATTCAAAACATGATTATTTTTAGGAATATGTTATGAGTATAGTAGAAGAAAAATTTTGGTTTAATCATGAGTTTTGAAATTTGAAAGAATTACAACAAAAATCAAAGGAAATAGCCTTTGTAAGTTTCGGCCCTATAGAGTTTTAATGGTTGTGTTTAGTTTTAAATCTTTATGAATTGATATTTGAGTTTAGGATAAAATTTACATAACGTATGCAAATTTTGGTGATTTTTGGAGTTAAGATGCAAAATCCTTAAGTTATGGGTAAAATTGTCATTTTCTAGCATGTAAAGGGTAAAATGGTCATTTTACTCTAAGTTGATATTTTTTCATATTCCTAATTGTTATTAATTATGTTCTAATTTTTAGAAATCACTACTTTCATTTTCTTGTGATCACACTCGAGTTTTGTCTCGAAGCGTAAAGATCAAGGTAAGTTAGCTTTTAACTTACTATCAGTTTAATGTGTATGAGTGATAAGTAAGAGAACTAAATTGTATGTATGCATGTTATCATATGTGCCATGTCAAGTCATTACATATTTATTTGTTACGCAGAATTTATTCTGTCATGAATTATCATCTGTTACACAAGATATTCTGTCACATATTGCTATACATTGCAAGTGTGTCATGTTAAGTTAAGTATGCCATCTATTACATGTATTTCATGTCATGTAATATTCACAGTCACATGTTACGCCATGTTAAGAAATGTTGTTTGTTATATGGTATGCCATGTTACGAAATATTGCCTGTTACATGTATGCCATATTATGAAATGTTGTCTGTTATATTTATGTCTCAAAGTATGTAATGTTTGTCGTCTTACGTTCATGTCACGTTATGCTAGATCAGGACTTCTGTATTTTATGTCATGTTCATGTCACGTCACGTTACGAAATGTCATGTATGCCAGTTAAGTTATTCATGTCAATCACGACCCTAAGCGCTAAGATAGGGTAATATCCTAGTGGAACTCCTTTGTTCATGCTGGAGTGTCTAAATAAGTGTGAAATTTTCTAGGTAGACGAAGTACAATCAACAGGTTGCAAATGGGGCCTAACTGGCTGGTCACCGGAGTGCGCCAAGCACTAACGCTGATGAAGCCACACTTTATGTTACGTGTGTCCACAACAAGTTTGGCACAAACACATAAGTCATGGGGCCACAACAACTATGGAGCATGCACTACGTGAGACACGACAATTGTGACATGTAGAATACGTGAGGCTACAGTAATTGTGGATTACGTATTAACGCACTCATAGTTGGTATAGACACCTGTGATGTGATGTGGTAATCGGCAGGGGCACACGGCTCAAGGGGACCTATGTAGCACCCGTGTGGTCACTTTAATGATTAAGTCTATTGAATAAGATTCCAAGTTCATGTGTTTCACGTTCAAGTCATGTTTCATGTTATGTTATGTTCAAGTTTACGTTCACGCAATCATGGTAATCCCATGAGATAAGATTAAGCAATCATGGTAACTCCATGAGATAAGACTACTCTATCATGGTAACCCCATGAGACAAGAATATGTTTCAAGTGCATGTTATGTTATGTTCACGTTCACGTTATGTTCTAAGTTCACATTTATGTTATGTCATGCTCAGGTTCATGTTACGTTCAAGTTTATGTTCAAATTATGCATGTTCACGTTCATGCTATGTTTCAAGTCCATGTTATGTTTCAAGTTGATGTTCATGCTATGTTTCAACTCCATGTTATGTTTTAAGTTCATGTACTTGTCATGTCACGTCAAGCTAAGTTTCAATTTCAGTTCAAGTTATGTCATTTATGTCATGCTATATGTCAAGTCATGCTATGCTTACTTACGAATTTGATTATGCATTCATGCTTTTACTGTCATACATGCATCACTAATCTGTGTGAAGGTTTTTTGTTAACTTACTGAGATTTGTAATCAAATCTAACTGTGGTAGTCCTAACTACCATTCCTCCCGAATAATAAATCTTATTACAGGATTTGAAGGAGAATCGGGAATCGACCAACTGGAAACGACTGACTAAGCGATGGTGCGACGTAGATGGTAGTACAATAGTTACCTCAATACTACTTGTATTTTTGGAGTTCAATCTCCAGCACTCTTTTGATTACAACCATATGGACTATTGTTGTGATCTTAGTTGTTTAACATGTCATTAAGTATGAAGTATGTTTTAAGTATTTGAGATATTTTAGTTTGGTGTATAGTATTGCTAAAGAAAAAAATTATCCGCTGCGAATATTGCTTAATGCTAGATGCATGTTAGGAACATTGCATCTTATATTTCATGAACGAGGGCATGTAACCTTGTGTTGTATGTCTCGACGCTTCAAATGTTCGTCCGATTCCAAGCGAAATTTAGGGGCGTCACATTCCTATTCCAGTTTCTGATGAGAATGCTACGGGCGCTACAGTGGGGGAAACTCCTATGGTGTTGCCCAGTATGGGGCTGGAGCTGTTTGTGGTGCGGGATAGGATCGTTGTGCAGAATGACTTATCTTGGGAAGAGGAACCTGTGGATGTTCATGTAGAGAAAAGGATTGAGATGGAGAATGCTTCTGAACCTGAACCAGACATTCAAGCAGAGGTTTTCCCGCAGGAAAAAGAGTACCTTACTGAGTCTGAGGCCAATGAAGGTAAGAGGAAATATAAGAAAAAGATGTTTATAAAAATGCGTAGCTCGTCTTGGGTTCATGCCCGACATTCAAACCTTGTCTAATGATTGATTTCATTTTTGTATGTAATATTAGAGGGGTTGGGACCCCCATGAGTAGAGTTAAGAAATTGATTGGTAAGTTGAAGCCGAAAGTTGTTGTGCTTTTAGAACTTTTTCATAATTTAGAGGAAGCTCGTAAATTGGCACGTAGTTTGAATTTTGATAGTGTCATTTCTAATGAGGATGATGGGGGAAAAGTCTGGATTTTCTGGAATAGTACTTATGTGGTGCAGGTGGTTCAAATGGGAATGTAGTTTATTTCCATGCTAGTAGGTGAAGGAGCTGAGATGTTTTTGTTCACTGTGGTTTATGCTAAATTTACTATGGTGGAGAGGCGACAACTTTGGGATGATCTCAATTTTCAAAATTTGGGATCATATCCTTGTGTGTTTGCTGGTATTTTAATATTATCCTTAATGATTCTGAAAGGAGGTGTGGTAGGCCTCGACCTAGTATGATTATGGAGGATTTTAATAATTGGATTCATCAAGGAGGTTTGATGGAAATGGCTACGAAAGGAAGTATGTTTACACAGTGTAATGGGAAATCGAGGCTTGCCCGCTCCTGGGCATGTCTTGATCGAGCTTTCATGGATAGTTCCTCCCTTGCTTTGTTTCCTAATGCTAATTGCTCTTATTTGTCTCGTTCTACTTCAGATCATGCTCCTATGTTTATTTTGCTTAAAAAGGATATGTTCTTCTATGGCCCAGCCCCATTCTGCTTTTAACAAATGTGGGTGGATCACCATAGTTTTCTGGATTGTGTTTTGACTAGTTGGACATCTCGGGTGGAGGGTTCGGCCTTTTAGATTCTGACTAGAAAATTAAAGCATACTAAGGTGGTGTTAAGGAAGTGGAATAAGCGGGTCTTTGGTCATACTTTGGGCTGTATTGATTTTCTGGAAAAACAGGTTGAGGAGATTGAGCAACAGTTTCAAGTAAATTGGGAAGAAAATTTGGAAAAGGAGTTACATATGGCAGTCTCGGATTTGGCAAGTTGGCGGTGGCGGGAAGAGATCCGTTTGGCACAAATGGCAAAATTAAAATAGAACGTGGATGGGGATCGTAATTCCAAGTTTTTTCATGTTTGCCTTGTTAATAAGAGGAGAAAAAGAGTGCTTGAAATGCATTCAAATGGGGTTGTGTATGAGATGCCGGAAAGCTTCCATCAAGGGGTAGTGGAATATTTTTCTTCTTTCCTTCAAGGGGTTCAAACGGTTGAGCCTCCTAGGCTAAAGCAGCTAATTGATTCAGTCATCTTAGAGGAGGAAAATGTCTCCCTTCTACGTGCTCCTTCTATAGACGAAGTTTTTGAGGCCTTGTCTTCCATCCCATCTCAAAGTGCTCCGAGTCCTGATGGTTTTGGGTCGGGTTTCTATAAAAGTTGCTGGGAGGTGATTAAAGTTGAAGTGTGGAATGCGGTTTTCGAANGCCTCCTAGGCTAAAGCAGCTAATTGATTCAATCATCTCAGAGGAGGAAAATGTCTCCCTTCTACGTGCTCCTTCTATAGACGAAGTTTTTGAGGCCTTGTCTTCCATCCCGTCTCAAAGTGCTCCGAGTCCTGATGGTTTTGGGTCGGGTTTCTATAAAAGTTGCTGGGAGGTGATTAAAGTTGAAGTGTGGAATGCGGTTTTCAAATTTTTTATGTCCAAACAACTTCCCAGATTCTTCACGGCCTCATATTTGGTTTTAATACCAAAGGTAGATTCGCCTACAGGTTTTGAGAAATTTCGGCCTATTAGTTTTTGCTCTATTTTTTATAAAATTTTCTCCAAGATTATTGTGAATAGATTAACAGGTCTCCTGCCTCGACTGATATCTTTGGAGGAAGGAGTTTTTATTTCGGGAAGGAGAATTTTCGAGAATATTAGCCTTACCCAGGAAATGGTTCACTTTATGAACAAACGTACTCATGGGGGTAATATTATACTGCGAGTGGATATGGCAAAAGCTTATGATTGTGTGGACTAGGCTTTTTTGATTGCATTTTGCACAGGTTTGGCTTCTTTTATGATTTTTTTGAATTGGTGCATTCTTGCATTTCTAGTCCATGGTACTCAGTTATGATGAATGGTACAGTCAAGGGTTTCTTTCCGGGAGGCCGTGGTCTCCGTCAAGGGGATCCTTTATCTTCTTATTTATTTATTATTCAACAAGAGGTACTTTTTAGGATGATTCATGCCAGTGTGAGAGATAATAATTTTGGCCAGTTTTATAAGCCCGAGGTATGCCAGTTGTGTCTCATTTAATGTATGTTGATGACATTATGATTTTTTCTAATGGAAACCTGAGATCGGTCTGAGCTATTTAGAGCATCCTGATGCAATATGAGAGATGGTCGGGTTAGGCTATCAATGTTCAGAAATCTGTGTTGTATTGTTCGAAGCATATTTCTCCCATGCGCAAGCATCGGCTTTTACGTCGTATTGGGTTCATGGAGGGGACCTTCCCTTTCAGATATCTAGGTGTGCCGATTATTGTGGGGCGCCTTAAGCAGTGTCATCTAGAAGGCATTATAACAGCCCGCTAGAAATTCATTGGTGGAATTTCTATTGACTTTAGGAATCTCGTGAAAACCCCATAAGTTTTTATGAATCGACCAATCGCTCAGGTTTTAGTCTGTCATCATAATCAGTGTCATCACTCACTATGGTGCTAGATTTATGAGTTTAATTATTTGAGGTAGTTAGAAGTGTCAGAATCCGTTATGGTCTACGCTATTAGACTCAGTGGATTATTTAGGATTTTATGGCGCAATAGCCTATTTTTATAATTCTGAATGAAACGTATGTTAGAAATTGTGAAATTATTTTTAGGGGCACTTCGGGGTTGAATTTCGGTAAATGATTTTCACTATAGGTTAATATGAATATTTAGAATTTTTCAGTACTAAGTTTATTATGTATTTTTTTGGGAGTGAATAGTAACCTCG
This sequence comes from Juglans sigillata, assembly GCA_003123805.1. Taxonomy (NCBI): domain Eukaryota; kingdom Viridiplantae; phylum Streptophyta; class Magnoliopsida; order Fagales; family Juglandaceae; genus Juglans; species Juglans sigillata. The sequence continues at coordinate 221,396 of QEOY01001662.1, forward strand.
ATAAGCGCACCCAGTGCAGTATTTTTAAAATCACAATGTGAAATGTCCAAATTAGGTTGGAGGAATTTTATTTGGACACTTGGCAAGATCTTAGCCACACATAGTGAATAGTATTAGACACTTGGCACCATGAGGAACCATTAGATGGATTTGTGAAGGAAGTCAAGGTGTGAGATCATGCCACCTAAGCAAAGCTTTGTTTCATCTGATCAACCAAATTGTGCCAGACCAAAGAAGGTTTCAATTCTAGTGAAACCCTAAATGGTGGGAATCCAATTGAAACCCCAAAAGCTTGATTGAAACCGAGACCCTAAATGGTTTCCCCAAACCCTAAAGTTGGCCTCCAAACCCTTTCTAACCCGATTTCTAGCATTGTGTTTAATCACTTGATTAAATCACTTCCACATGCTATTAATTAATAAAATCCTTGTTATGACATCATTATTCAACCTTTTAAATCATGGAAATTTGATTGAGCCAATAAAAATTGGTTTTAGGCTTGATAGCATCTCAAACCCTAACCAAACCCCCTTTAAATCCCAAATTGAGGTCCACTTGGTTGAGGCCCCCCAAGGCCCACGAAATTGGCCACCTTGGCAAAACTTCCTGGAGAAGTTTCCTCCCCCACATGGCAGACCATCCACTTCCACTGGCTGCACCCAATAGTGCCTTGATGTGAAGGAGAGAAATCCACTCCATCAACCTCCATCTCTTACAGCTGTTGTAGGCAGTCCATTCCTCTCACTATTCTCCACTTTATGTCACATAGGCAACTCCAATCAAGGGTCATTGAAGCCACAACATCCCCCTCCAAGAGTCTAAAGTCGTGCAACGCACATTTTATTCTATTTTATCACTTCTTCACCCCATTCTTAGAGAGAAAACCCAAAAGAGTTCTCTCGGGCAGATTTATGGGTCTTTTTGCGTGGCCATTTTTGACCCTTTGTAGGTATTTTTGCACTATGATTCCTTCACCTAAGTTGTTCATCCTTGTATGATATGTTTTGGAATTTTTGACCAAGCTAATGGATATATCTTGGTCCGAAACTTTTATGGAGTGTTGTTAGCATGTGTTTATGAATGTTCATTGAGGTTTTGTTGCATGAATAAAGCTTTTGATGATAGATTTCCTTAGATTTAGAAACTTGAAAATTGGAAGTTGATAAACAGTTTTGGTTTTGTGAAAGTTGGAATATTTCGTGGTTTGATCTTATTTCAAAGGCTTTGGTATTTTTATATGATGATCCTAAGCCTCTTATATACATGTTAGGATGTTATTTTAAAGATATTTAGTATTAGTTTTAAAGGTGTGATTTTTCTATGCAAGAGGATTTCGGTTAGGCCTAAGATTTGATGTTTTTGGGTTAGATCCAAGTTTTTATTGAGTTGTAGCAATGTGATTTTAAGTTTGATGGTTGGATCTTCTTTAGGACACATTTTTAAACCATGATATGTTTTCGTTTGAAGATCACATGTGTTTAAGCCATGTATCAAGATATTGATCAAAGTTAGTGGAGAGAAAAGTTTCTGTTTTGGACTAAGTTTAAAACCAAAAACTCCAAGTATTGTTTTGTAATTTTTGGTGGCTTTTGTTTGATGATTCAAAGCATGGTTGATCTTAGGATGATGTTAAGAATATGTTAGAAGTAAGATTTGATTTTTTTGGAATTCTTGGAGATGTTTTTATTAAGGTCAAAACTTGTGATTTAAGGGTTTACTTTTTGTTAAAATGTTTGGATCTTTTCACAAAAAGTTTAGTGTTGATGATTAGCTTTTCTTAATGGATATTTTAAGTGTATTTTTAAACTTAGGATAGGAATATTCTTGTTACAAGATTTTGGTTTGATAATGGGTTTTGAAGATGAAAGAAATTGCAACCAAAATCAAGAGAAATGGTCTATGAATGTTTCGGCCATTGTGAGTTTTCCATAGTTGTGATTGGTTTTAAATTTCTCTGAGCTGTTATGTGAGTCTAGGACAAAATTTACATGAGGAATGTAAATTTTGGTAATTTTTAGAGTTAGGATATGAAATCCTAAAGTTAGGGGTAAAATAGTCATTTTCCTACTTACAGAGGGCAAAATGGTAATTTTACTCTAAATTGTCTCTTTTCACATTTCTAATTTTTAGTAATTAAAATTCTAACTTTTAGAATATCATCTTACAGTTCCTTGTGTTTCGCGCTTATTCTCGTAGAACGCGACGATTGAGGTAAGTTAGCTCTTAACTTTCTATCAGTTTACTATGTATGTGTGATGGGTAAGGGAACTACAGTTTATGTTCGTATGTTATTTTAGATGCCATGTCATGCCATCACATGTTTATCTATTACATGAATTATTCTGTCACAAAAATCTTATCTGTTACATAATATATTCTATCACATGTTACTATCTGTTGCAAGTATGTCACATTACGTATGCCATCTATTACATGTTATGCCATGTTACGAAATATTGTCTGTTACATGTTATGTCATGTCACAAAATATTGTCTGTTACATGTACACCATGTTATGAAATATTTTCTGTTACATTTATGTCTCAAAGTATGTCATGTTTGTCATCTTACGTTCATGTCACGTTACGCTACGTCAGAACTTCTGTCCTTTATGTCATGTTCATGTCACACCATGTTGTGAAATTTCATGTATGCTAGTTAAGTTACTCATGTCAATCACGACCCTAAGCGCTAGGATGGGGTAATATCTTAGTGGAATTCCTTTGTTTACTCTGGAATGTCTAAATATGTGTGAAATTTCTTGGGTTGACGAAGTACAGTCAACAGGTTGCGAATGGGGCCTAACTAGCTGGTCACCGGAGCGCGCCAGACACTAACGCCGATGGAGCCACACATTATGTTACGTGTGTCCACAACAAGTGTGTCACAAACAATTCATGGGGCCACAACAACTGTGGAGCATACACTACGTGAGACATAGCAATTANTCTTACGTTCATGTCACGTTACGCTACGTCAGAACTTCTGTCCTTTATGTCATGTTCATGTCACACCATGTTGTGAAATTTCATGTATGCTAGTTAAGTTACTCATATCAATCACAACCCTAAGCGCTAGGATGGGGTAATATCTTAGTGGAATTCCTTTGTTTACTCTGGAATGTCTAAATAGGTGTGAAATTCCCTGGGTTGACGAAGTACAGTCAACAGGTTGCGAATGGGGCCTAACTAGCTGGTCACCGGAGCGCGCCAAATACTAACGCCGATGGAGCCACACATTATGTTACGTGTGTCCACAGCAAGTGTGTCACAAACAATTCATGGGGCCACAACAACTGTGGAGCATACACTACATGAGACATAGCAATTGTGACACGTAGAATACGTTGGGCCACCACAACAACTGTGGAGTACGTATTAACGCACTCATAGCTGGTATAGACACCTGTGTTGTGATGCGGTATTCGGCAGGGACACACGGCTCAAGGGGACCCGTGTAGCACCCATATGGTCACTTTATGATTAAGTCTATTGAAAAAGATTCCAAATTCATATATTTCACATTCAAGTCATGTTTGACGTTATGTTATGTTCAAGTTTACGTTCATGTCAAGTTTCAAGTTCATGTTAATCATGGTAACCCCATGAGATAAGGTTACTCAATCATGGTGACCCCATGAGACAAGAATATGTTTCAAGTTCATGTCTATATCATGTTATGTTCAAGTTCATGTTCATGTTATGTCATGTTCAC